>CM076582.1:1089606876-1089844376 GCA_034641835.2 Pinus albicaulis
CCTTTGCAAGAAATACTTGTGCAACACAAATGAGTATAAATTTCATCCTTCCTGGAGGGCCTTATGTACAAGCACCACTTCCACAAGTTGGAGTAGTGAGAAATAATTCTGATGCTAATAGGTGGTAGCGTGATTCTGGTTCACAGAAGGGTTTGATTCCTCCTCCACAACCTTCTCTGCCCACAATTCATATATTAGAGAATCGATATGAAGTGGGCAAGGTTTCCGATGCGGATCAGTTGAAACAAAGACAAATTAAATCCATCCTTAATAAATTAACGCCCAAAAAAATTGAGAAACTTTTTGAACAGGTCAAAGAAGTGAACATTGACTTTGCATCATGTCTTCATGGTATAATATCTCAAATATTTGACAAAGCCTTGATGGAGATGGATTTTTGTGAAATGTATGCGAAATTCAGTTTTCAGCTTGCTGCAGGAATACCATAATTTTATGAAGATAATGAGAAGGTTGTTTTCAAGCGAGTTCTTTTGAACAAATATCAGGAATAATTTGAAAAAGATGAAAGAGAAGAGGCTGAGGCTGAGAAAGCAGAAGAGCATGGTGAAAAAATCCTTTCAGCAGAAGAAAGATGAGAGAAGAAGGCTACAAGACAATGATGAATTCTAGTAAATATAAGGTTTATTAGTGAGTTTTATAAAGAAAGTATGTTGACCGCAAGAATTATGCATGCATGCATCAAGAAATTAACTGGTGAATTTAAGCATCCATAGGAGGAAAATGTTGAAGCTTTGTGAAAACTGATGAGCACTATTGGTCATATGATTGACCATTCAAAGGCCAAGGAACATATTGATGCTTACTTTGATAAGATGACAAAACTGTCAAATAACCAAGGGCTTCCCTCTAGGCTGAGATTTATGTTGAAGGATCTGATTGATCTGAGGAGGATTGGATGGCAACAAAGGAAGAAAGTTGAGGGCCGCAATAAAATAGAGTAAGTGCATCAGGATGTTGTGCAACAACTTCATGGATAGGAAGGCTGCTCTCGAGGTACCAATATGGGACATTCAAGTTAGAGACTTGTGACACCACTTGATCATGGTGTGAGAGGACCTGTGATGCCACCTTACATGGAAGGTACACAGACGGGTTCACGTCCACATATGGGTGGGATTAAAGGGCCACAACCCCATATGGGACGACGTGACTGTGGATTCACCAGTCAAGATGCTCGGATTGTGGATAGGGCTCAATTTGAAAATCGGTCTATGCCAAGCCCTTAAACACACAGAGCTTCTGATGATGCCCACTGGACGCTTGGTCCTAAGGGAGGTCTTGGCAAGGGAATAAGAGGGAGGGCTCAACCTCTTCCATATGATAAGAGTGCTCTAGCAGATATTCCACCATTCACATCTTGAGTAATATACAAATAGGTGCAGGTCCGATTTCAGGTTGCAGTTCTAACCGGATGCTAGTGAGTATGAGAGATGCCATTTTGACAAGGACTTATACTGCATAAAAGCCTTTATTTGCAAAATCATGTGTCCAGGAAAGAAATGTTTTGGATAATGACATAAGAGGCTTTAAGAATTCATACTCATCTGGTGACAGGTGGGAAGACTACAAATGTTGAATTTCAATTGTAAGAACATTCTTTTCAAATAACTTTGAGTTCACAACTCATTGAGGTTCAACTTAGGAAAAAAGCTGAAATGGAAATCAAATAATATTACAGGTGGATTCCTTTACAAAGCTTCTATGCATTTTCATTATGTCTTTTAGAGAAGTCGACAAGTTTCCCTAAATTTTTCTTAATTTTGCAAGACATACCATCCAATGTGAGAGATTTGAAGGAGGCAACTTTTTGTGTAGATGACTTAAAGCACCATTGTTCAAGTAAACTATGGTTTCGCTTTGGATATTAGATTATTTTTTCAGGAAAGATGTTGAAATTGATGTTATGGGGAATCTACTTACATATTTATTCAAGTTTTAGCCTTTCTTTCTAAATTAAGGACATCTTACTAAAGGGTAATGTGAAATTTTATGTTTGTTCTTATTCAAGTTTGAATTTATTTAAGGACTGCTACAGTCTATGGTCATTTGCGATTATGAATTATAACTATATATAATTTTTATGTTTCTAGGTTGGAAACTGTACTATTTTCATTGGAGGATGCTACCATTGATGTGCCCAAGGCTCCTGAGTTCCTTGGTCATGTAGGGTCAAAATCCACTAAGCTGATTCCATGTCATTAGAACAATTTTACATCCTTCCTGGGAAACAAATCCATTACAAAATAGGAGTTGCCCAAGAAGGAATTTATAACATGAAACCAAAAATTTACAAGCAATGTTAGTTTGTCTTTCCAATGCATATGATAGAGAAAACTGGCGTTATTTAGGCTACTCATCCATATAGGGTTTAATGTGCAATTGGTTAATTAGATAATGAATTGTCTTTCCTCAATATATGTGCAATTCTAATTAATGGCTCAAACTATTCTTCTATCATGTCTACAAGAGACCATGGGTAGGTATGACTAATGGCTCCTCTGCCATTTTTTACTGTAGATTAGGTGGTCTCAACATAGTTATAACATAGTAAAAAAGAACTATAAGCTTGGCAACTAGACAAATAGGATTTGCCCTAAAATTGACATATTTACTCTTTGCTGATTATGTTTTGCTTTTGGGTGATATGACCAAGGTAGATGCAATTATGCTGAATGACCCCACCCTTGAAGAATTGAAGTTCTTACCTTAAAAAATACCAACAAATGAGGAGCTACAAGAATCAACACCATCTTTGATTTGAACCTAAATAGTCTTATTATCTTTGAGTATTTCACTAATCACAATGACCAATAGATTCTCCTCATGGATTATTTCTCTCATTCTATTTATTAGTAAAATCCACAAAATGTATCCCTACATTTGAATCTTGGGAAAAAAACATATAATTGTTATCATTTAAATTATCCATATCTCTTGGAGCCCAAAAATCCATTTGATTTGGATAAGCTTTACTTATAACCTCAAAAGCAACCCTATTACAAACTGAAGGACCATTATGTCCTCTTGAGTCTTGACAAAGTATGATGGAATGAAATTGGGTGAAGACCAAATCCAAGTTTACCATGTCAGAATCTAGGTTCATTGAGATGGCAACCTTGGTTTGAAGATATCCACCATACAAACTAGGACCACCCATACTTATCGTTGCCATCTCTCTTTCATCATCAATATTAACATACTGAGGACCTATAACCTATGGAGGCCCATGGTAGTTATTGCAATGTAATTTATTAGAATACATGCCATTTCTTATTATGAGATTTACCACATCCGAAAATGGCATCATTCACATCATTTTGAAGAAGTCTACAAATTAGGTCAACATAATTTTTTTCACATTTATGACTTCCCTCACATTTGTTGGTTCTTGAAGCTCGAGCACTTTCATAACAAAAATATGCAAATTCGAACAACAAAAATGGTCCACTCTCTTTTCATTTTCTAATAATATAATGAAGTTTTATTAGAGACACTATTTGTTTGTTTGTTTTGATTAGAAAAGGGTTTGCTCTTGGTTTTATGCGACTTTCAATTTATCATATGTAGCATGTTGAGAAATGGAAAAGGATAATGTGTGACTTTTATCTTTCAGAAATTGACGTTGAATGAAAGGATACATAGTTTAACCAAACTACAATTCACTTTGGTAAAGGCGGAGGAACATCTTAAAAAACTGCTTAAGGATACACCATATATAAAGTTTGACCATAAGTAATATATGCATTTTTCTATTGTAGATATGTTATTTTTTCTACCCAAGATATCACAACAAGAAAAATATTGATATTGTAGAAATTGTTTGAGGACCTCATTGAGGTCGATTTTTCTGATGTTCTATTTGATTGATACCTTCTCATATGTCAGGAAGGCTTTAAATATGAATTAATATGTTCATGAAACAAATCATATTCAAATTTTATAGATATAAAAGATAAAAACAAATGTCAATGTCTTTGTTTGATTATTACTTGACTTTGCTGTGAGCAGGTTACAGGAAATGTGATTGGAAAAATGACGGGGAGACGATGCATATCACGTCTTGGACATGGTTCATTTTCTGTTAGAGATCACTTAGACACCTAAGCCACTGACTTTGGAAATGTTTCTAGTGGTAATTCTTGTGGTTTTTAATGTTCTGATTATTTCATCTCATGGTTATTTTGGGCAAATGAATGTCTTAATAATGCTACACACAACATCGGTGGACAGGTAAATTTTTTTTTTTTTTTTTTATAATTGCAATTTCCATTCCATGACATCCTCTCTTTATTGTTTGATTGTATTTTGGAAGTTTCTTTTGATTTTGTTTTGTCTTTTAAATACTAAATTGAAAATACTTAGTACCATGTCCATTTAAACAACAACAAAATCTTGCAAATGAAATTAGTATTACACTATATTGATTGGAGTCCTTAAGCTATTTTGTGTTAAAATATTTTTATGACTATCATAAAAAGTTACTTTCATGTTTCTATTTGAGTACATGTTGTTTATATACTTGAATAAGTTCATGCGTTAGAAAATGAAATGTTGTTGTGAATAAAACGACAAGGATTAAACATCACACCTCATATTATTTATTTTCACAAGTTATCTACAACTCGAGCTTTTTAGCATATAACGTAGTTGACATGATTGTTCTTAAGCTTTCCTTGAAAGTTGAATACTAAGTTACTAAGGTGTTCTTTTCTATATATGGTGATATTTTATTTGCTTTGTTTATACAGGTTATCTGGCCACATTATAGTAACAGTTATCTCCCCAATGAAGAAAATGTGTTCGAGTTTTTTACTTGTACGAGGAAAAATGGCTTTGACATTGCTGATGTTGAGGTATGTGTCATATAAACTATTTATAGTCTAATTTATTTTATATTCTAGTGTTCATTGTCTTTCATGTTTTACACTCATTGTATCTTATTTTATTTTCAGAAAATGAACTTAGTATTGATGGTAAGAAGCATGAATTTAAAAAAGAGGGGAGTAATAGCATTGGATTGACAAATGCGAAAAGAGAGAGAGGAGAACTGGTCTTGTGATACTCTTAGACTAGCCAATATCCGGCATAAGTCACACATATAAAGGCTGATGGTCAAGTCTTCAGAGTTGGTGAATTCACCTACAATGCCTTTAAAACACAATGATAATGTTTTGAAGTGATGAAACACCATTTCATGTGTAAATTGTAGTCCAACCAATGGAAAATCATGCATATTGTAATACTTTAACATTTCATATAATATAATTTATGTGGTTGAGATTATTTATAGTTTCACTTGATATTGTTTAGTATTGTAATTAAAATATGTGACATTGTGTTTTCTTATTAGATGAACATGCACATTGTATGAAATTTTTTAAATCATACAAATTAATTTATGTTGATTAATAATTAACACAAAATCAATTTAAAACTACTAAATTAGTAGTTTATATTGATTAATGATGAACACAAATAAAATGAATATATGAATAAATTAGTTATTTATAATGATTATTAATGAAAGTAAATGAAATGAATATAAACTACTAAATTAGTCATTTATATAATGAATAAATGACTACTACAAATGATAAATTTGTGACTAGAAATGACGACTAAATTTGCATATATACGACTACTAGTAGCTAATTTACAGTATCTTATAACACGACTAAAATTTAGTCATATTTCTTCGGTCATTAATTGGTTTCAAACGATGACTAAAAATTGCATATATATGACTATTAGTAGCTAATTTACAGTGTCTTATAACATGACCAATATTTTGGTCATATTTCTTTGGTCATTAACTGGTTTTATCGGGTGATCATATAGTAATATATTTTGTTGTATATTTGGTCATTGATTGCGACAATTAATGACTAAATGAAAGATTAAATCAATGATTAAAGCAATGAACAAATCAATGAATAAATTAATGATAAAATCAATGACTAAATCAATGACTAAATTAATGGCTAAATCAGTGACTAAATTAATGACCAAATATACAACTAGACAACAAAATTGAGATAACCAATTAATGACTAAGCTAAAAATGACCAAAAGTTGGTCGCGTTATAAGATACTGTAAATTAGCTACTATTGGTCACTGACCGAAAATTAGTCGTTTATATGCAAATTTTAGTCATTTTTTTAGTAACTAATTAGTCATTTTGTACTAGTGTTACGACCAAATATTGTTTGAAATTTGAATATAGAAATAATTGGTCAAGAAAGAAAGATTAAAATGTTAAGTGTGTAAATTGCAAAGGTATATCCATGAACATAGGTGTTACACAGCATTTTGTCACCGTCCCTGCAATCCCTCGTCTCGTACATTGAAGGACTATTCCCGTGACCTATGAATAGTAAAATGTCCTGAAAACGCCTTCATGAAATCCTCTTGCATAAGGACAAACATTCTCCTAAAGAAATTTCCTCTAAAAAATCCTAAAACAGATGTTTTAGCCTTGGAACGACTAGCCAATTCATCCCTCGTGCCAATGGGGGAAATCCACACTAGGGGGCGCGCCAACTGGCACTCTGTCCCTATGTTTCACTCTAGCCAAGCTTATTAAGGGATGTTTTTAAAAAATAAATGGTGGAATTTTGATTCTAACAAGTAGCTAATTTTGTGATTTTGCTTTACCAATATTTTTGGTCATTAATTGGTTTTGTCGGGTGATCGTATAGTAATATATTTTGTTGTATATTTGGTCATTAATTGTGATAATTAACGACCAAATCAAAGATTAAATCAATGATCAAATCATTGACCAAATTAATAACCAAATCAACGACTAAATTAATGATAAAATAAATGACTAAATTAATGACCAAATTAATGACCAAATATAAAACTAGACAAAAAAATTGAGATAACCAATTAATGACTATTAAACACCAAAGTTGGTCGTTAAGAAGATACCCAGAAGAAGCTACTATTGGTCATCAATTAAAAATTACCTGTCATGTTTATATGCAAATTTTTGTCATTTTTTTAGTAACTAATTAGCCATTTTGTACTAGTGAGTGTTGGATCCTTGTCCACCCTTCCAATGCAGTTTGTAAGCTATGTGGGCATCTTCATGGAGCCATGTCCCACATTCACACAAGCCCCGTTGAGAGGCACTGTTGAAGAACATAGCAGGAATATTAATCTGTGGTGTTTTCAATCTGTGGGATAAGTCATTTGTGATCGCACAACACGGACGTTTGATATCCAACCATAAGAGAGTCTTCAAAATTATAGTGTGCGTGTAGATAGGTACCCCACGGAAAATGAATTGGTTTCTTTCCTCCTAGATCTCCCATAATATGAACATAGGAATGAGTAATTTCAGACCCCCCCGGAAACTCCCCAACGGAGGTAGTGTTTGACGGAGAGGAAAGTGGTGGGAGGAATCCTGCAAAGAGATAAAATATGAGACCATATACTTAAATTAATAGTGCGGTGGACAAGGAGATGAGTTAATGATTTAGAACCCACATGACATAGTGTTCAGTAACCCAGACCAGTGAAGCCCCATTTGTTAATATTGTCCCATGCCAGGATGCGTTTCTGCCAATCCAACGATGCGAAGAGAATAAATTTAAGTGGTGCCTTGGACTTCCATATGTGACTTAACTAAGGCAGTGTAGTATATGAAATATTTGAATGTGATAAGGCCCCATATACCTCATACACAACTACAATATTGTGTATGAGTTTTCCACCCCAAGTGAGGGCATCACCACTGTGACTGTGACCAAGACCAACATCCTAGATTCATTGTATAAATAACAACCATTGACGATCCAAAGGCCTAGACAGTACAAATTGAGTAGCATCCCTCTAGACTGGTAGAGATCCCTGACATCCATTTATGATCTGTGCCAGTAATAAAATCCCCCTCTCATGTAAATCTTCCAATAATTGTTCCCCTGGATGTGACTCTGCGACCATGCTAAAAATAACATCTCTTCCAATGAAAATACTATTCCCACCCCCGAAGGACCACTTCATACGGAGAAGAAACATATGTTTGGATCTATGGAAGCTGCACCAAATGTAAAATCAGCCCACAATCCCAAATTTTCCATGGCTTATCCATTTAGTGAGTGGCCTGGAATTTAAGTATTTGAAAAGGAATATACTATGTAGTAATCCAGATCTGAAGAGAGTATGCCACATTGAATTAATAACGAGGTATTTACCAATTTTTTTTGTGTCAAGTACACCCCATCCATTAATATCAAGTGAATTCTCGGTGTCAGCCCATTTAACTAAGTGGTATTTTCACTCTCCCATAGAACCATACTACAAAAATTGTGCCATTATCGACTGGATATTTGAAATAACTCAAGAAAGATGAGTAAATTAGTGCATCGAGTAGGTGGCCAATCGTTGGAGTACCAATTGAACCAAGGTGAAGTGACCAAACAGTCATAGTGCCCAATGTGAACACTTTTCCAATTCATCATGGAACTTCTCGATAAGCCAGGACCAGTCATGAATACGATAATTATTTGGCCGAAGATGGAAACCCAAATATTTGAAACTCGTGTGAAGAGGTCTAAACTCAACACCGAAGGTGTTGGAAATCATTTGGATCTCATCAGTGACCTCAACAGAGTATGGGAGCATAGACTTATTGTTGTTATCAACCAAAACCAATGCAAATCCATAGCGGTGAAGTAATTGGAACAAAGATTCCCACTGAGGTAAAGAGAATATACCAAAAGTGAAAATGTCATCTACAAAAAACAAGTGAGTAATGCATACCTCACGTCTCATGTGCATACCACTGAAAGAGCCACTTGATTTTTCCCGCAAAATATTTTGACTGATCCCATCCATGATGAAGATGAAATGTAGCGATGATAGTGAGAAGGCCTGGCATAACCCCAACTCGGCTTGAAAAAAATAGGAGGGGAGACCATTAATGAGAAAAAAAAGCCATGAATTAGATACACATGCCATAATCCACTCAATAATATGAATAGGGAGCCCATTCTTCTGAAGAACCAGCTGGAGGAAAGTCCAGTCAACACAGTCATAAGCATGTTGTAAGTCTATCTTCATCACTAGCACCTCCAATATCTTAGTTTGAATAGTATGGACACATTCCTGCACAATCACAATCACATCATGGATGGATTGATTTGGGATGAAACAAAATTTATCCACTGATATATGAACAAATAGATGTGATTTTATCCACCATGAAATTAATTTTGAAATGATATTATAGGTCATATAGCAGAGATATATCGGTCCGTACTCTGAGAATTTGTTCGAGTTAGAAACTTTAGGAATAAGTGTGATAGCTCTAAGGGCCCCAACAACAAAAGAATAAAAAATAGGAATGTTGTGAAGATCCAAAAATTCATCCAATAAGGCCTTGACCAAAGTGTGACCCCAATGTGAAGGTCTACTCTTACCGCCACTCTGCTGAGTGTTAATATTGCGGGTCGAGTTTGGGCTGATGATAGGTAAAGTGGACAGGTCGTTTCCTTTATGGACCAGAAAGGAAGACAAATTTAAAGCATGTTTAAAAATAAGGAACTCAACATCACTATCCATCAAGTTATGGGGATAAGAGATAAATGAAGGAACCCCATAGGGGGATGGGTGATCAGGATGGGAAAATGAAGGTGGGGGGTCAAGGGACAAGGGAGCCAAATCCGTAGTTGGCAGAATCACCAAGACTAGGGGGAATTATTATTGTTCCCGGATTCAAGGATATGAGGAGGCATAGATGGAGTATCTAGCGAGGATGAGGGGAGGATGATGGGAAGGTAGGTATCTGAGGTGAGATGAGGAGGAGCTACCTGCATATAGGATGGAAGGGGGTGGTGTGGCGAATCGAGAGGGGAAGAGGGGGGAATTAGAGGATAAAAAATGATTTGGTAAAAAGGAATCATGAGAGGATGTCGAGGTACATGAGTCCTTCACCAAAGGTTGTCCATCAAAAATATTTTGTTCATTTTCCTTTGACCGATGGCATTGATTATGGCGATGCGGACACCGGTCCAAAAAATGCCTCGTATGGTGACATAGAAGACACTGAAAGGGGATACCCCAATAATCAATAATTTTACAAATATTTTGAGAGTCTCATTCAAGGATGATATATTCAGGAAGCTCGCCTCTGAAATTAACTTCAACCAATAACCACACCCCCTCTCATCTAGAGCCCACAGAATATGATGGTCCATGTAACAAAAGCGTCCAACCGAGTCTCCAATCCCCGTCAATGCCACCCGAGTCCAGTATTCTAGGGGGAGACCAAGTAATTTCATCTAGACCAACTTGTTTTTTGGGTTATCCAATAGAGGATTAAAGCCAATATACAGGTGGCATAATTGAAGAAAGCCCTGATTGTGAACCCACAGATGCACCAATATTTTTTTGGCATCCTCCTACAATATTTTTTTGGCATCCTCCTGGTGTAATAAGTGAAAGGAAAACTAGTGGTTAAGGAGCCGATTGACCTTTGGAGTGTATCCTAGAAGGGGTGAACACTACATAGCGACCTAGTCCTCCATGTATAAATCATGAAAAAAAACACACTGCCAACGATCCACTAGGTCACGATTCTGGCTACGGACCACTCGGTCCCATAATACATCATGCCCGAAACTCAATAGTAGAGGATAACCCATTCCTTGAATAGGCTTGTGCCAATGTCCATGAAAGCACAAAGGTTCATTATGAGAACCCAAGTGGCACCTTTAATATACATGAGATCCATGTGTCTCAACGAAATGACCCATGGGAGGATCAACGACATGATCCCCAGTCACCAGAGCATAAGAGCGGTGTGATAAAGTGTGTTCTGCAGCTAACGTGGCATGGATGAAGGATTCTTGGAGAGACATGTTCGCATCGAGAGAGTCCCACGAGGCCATACCCGTTCTGTGTGATCACCCACCAGTCGACATCAGGAACCGTAAAAAAAATCAATAAAATCCAACATCGACAACCCCAAAATGTATATAAACCTCGGATGCGGGAAACTATAAATGACCACATCTTGGAGTAAATGGACCTCAATAAATATGGAAAATGACGCCACCAGTTGAAGAATAAATTATAAAAATTGAGGATCCAGATAAATACCCCACTGTAGGTATAAATGCTATGCCGATAATGCATGTAAGATTACAGAGTGGGAAGGATCCCAAAACACCCGACCCAGAGAATGTTTTAGAAAACCTCCTGCAATAAATCGGGGGATGTGCCAATGTAGATTCCACCAAGTGAAAACAAAATGGATAATAAATTTAATCCCCACCAAATGCTAGAAATTAGACTCCCAAAGTATGATAGACCCACAGGTCGAGAGATTTATAGATGGGGTAATCTCACCAACCCACCCACCAAATTAAAATCCGACAAGTAGATATCCATGAGTATGCCACCAAAAAAATTCTGATGCATTTTTATCAATTGTGTTGGAAAACCTCTGGAATAGTGTCGGAAAATACCGAAAACCAGCAATGTTGTCACTACAAATTGATCCAGTATCAACAATCAGCGTCCCAAATGTTTGCCACACCATGCCAAATAAAACAACACGACCAGTGAAACCCGACACCAATCCAGGGTCAATATGAAAAAACCAAAAACAAAATAGCCCCAACAATGGTGGTGCACCCACCCAACAGTGAAAAAACAAAAACCGGTTAGAATGTCATCACTGGTAGCAACAACAACACCAACAACCCATGATATCCCACCACATATGACATAGACAGATGCTAAACTTTTTACACGATCGAGAGATGATAAAGAAGTCAAACCATTTATGCCATAAGGAAGATAGATTAGTGTGCACCGAATCAATACATGCTTCCATATCCACCTTCACTAATTTCTTAATGAAAATGGCTCGCCACCCTTGCATTTGGGACCTTGGAGGAGTATTTGAAATGTAACTGATAGATGAGAAATAATATGTATACTGCAGCCACAAATAGGAGAAGTATCGAAAAGGTATCAGATGGAGAGAATGTACATGCACATTGCAATGGGAACCATGAAGACCAACACCCTCACCTCCCAGAAATCATCACAAGATTCCCAGGCGATAATGCCAATCCCACAGAAAAGGTAGTTCAGAAAAAGAAAAAAAAAGTAAGAAGCCCAAGCTAGGAACCCAAGTTACACAAAGAAAAAAAACCATGTGTGGTATGATAAATCAATAAGAACTATAATCGATGAACTAAACTCAAATGCCCAAATAAACTCACCCCTGAAAAAATAGAAGTTGTATGTAGTCCCAACCCAGAAGGAATATACAAAAATATCATGAGCGCACCAGTCATTTGTATTAACAAAACACACTGAAGGGAGTAAGTGAGTCCCAAAACCCTAGTCTATTCTCACAACTTCTCCACACCCACACCACTCCACCTCTTTCCCTCCTACGTTATAATTGTCTCTTAATATTTCCTTATAACAAATCAAGGTTTAAGATTTGTTTGTATATTTTAAGTTGTTTTACAACAAATATCCTCGAATGTCTTCAAATAGTTGCTAACATACAAAGAAGAGCTATCGAACGAATTGATTGACATTGGGTTGAATAAGGATTCTAAGTATATGTTGGAATATCAATAATTAATTGGGGAATTTGTAAGTATCTATGTTGTTTTTCTTCTCTAAATTTATAATTAATAGAAAAAAAATTCCTTTATAGTAAATCTATGATTTATAATGGGGTTTAAAACATGCAGGAAAAAAAGTATGAAACTACGCCAACAAAAGACTTCTGCAACAAGGCATAAGACTTTGTTTTGAAACTATGTGAACAAATTATGAGTCGCTTTTTGATATGGCACATTGCTACTCTATTTACATTGATGTATATTATTTGTTTCAATTTTCATTATTATCACCAATTTAGGTACACTCAGTACACTTTTTTTTAATGTTTGTAGATGGAACTACAAGATCAAGAAGACAAAAAAATCGATGAAATAAAAAAAAAAATCCTCCAAATAAACCAAGCCATGGAAGTAAATTGAGCACTGACAACCGTTCCAGTGAATAATGATGATCTATTTGGATATCAATGTAACTTGTTGTATTTTTTGAAATAATTCTCTATGAAAATTAGACATTTTGTTTAATGTAATAGACATAGCGTCCCAGTTGAAAGATAAGGGGTTACCAATAACAATCCCATTTTGTATGACAAGGAGCTTCATATTGATATATAATACAATACATTTTAATTTATTCTATTTTGTTATCCAATGTCGTTGTGAAATGTTACACCACCGATTAAATATATGGATGATTAAATATTATAATGAAGAGATGCGAAATCTCATAATATAACAAATTAATCCAAAAATCATATACAAATGCACTAATCAAATTTTAATTTATATGAATACTATTATAAGATATATGTCAATTTTTCAATGAATAATGGATTTTAAAAATTACAATAATTTCATTCTCACAAATTGATGTTTCCAAAAAAAGAAAATCTCATTCAAAAATTTGGTGCGTCTATAACATAAAAATGCACCAGTGCATTATGTTATATAAAAGCACTGTGATGAATCTTTTTGCATGACCAATGCCTTTTCAAAAAATAACAACACCGGTGCATTTATCATTTCAAGCATCTATGTTGTTTGAGATTAATGCCCGGGTGCATTGTAATTCTTAACACACCAGTGATTTCATATATAACTAACACCCTAGTCCTATACAATATTATTTCAAGCCTGATGCATTATGAAAACTAACAACATTTGTGCTTTTGTAAAATTAATGCACCGGGGTGTTTGTACAAATGATGTACATCGACATTGCAAGTTTAAAAAAAGCATTGACTTAGCAATTATTTTTGTGTGCTCCATTGTCATTCTTTACAAGAACGCCCGAGGGATTTTTTAAGTATTAGCATCGGTGTTTTATATGTTACACACCAATGTTATTTTCATTCATTTCCTGAGTGCTTTTAGTTATGTATGTCGCACAATGATTTTATATATGTAGTGCAACGATGCTACTTGTTTCATTAAGCGCACCACAAAAAAAACATCTGGTAAAACCTCTAACCACCTAGATATTTTTTGTTGTGATGAAGTTACGTTAAAACCTTCGCTAAAACATATTCGATCACAAATAGATGTTTTAGTGGATGAATTTTTACAATTGTTTCCAATTTTATAACACTAAATACTTTGAATGTGAGATCAGTTCTTACCCATAGATCTTTTCCTGATGATGAACCTTGTTGGATGGGTTCAAAACGTCGAAATCAACAAGAATGGATGCGATTAAACCGGAAAACTTCTCTACACAAGATACTCATCGCAGAAGCCTCAAATATATAACACTAAATACCTCTGTTATAACCTCTGCTAGAACGCATTTTCCTTGTAGTTTTTAAGGGGGAAGAGATTGTAACATCCCTCTTTCTAATCCTCGATTTTTGTAATATAATTGAAGCATGATAATGTTGAGGGCCAAACATGGATATCTTGCCAATTTTTTTTTTATGTAAATATGGTACTAATTACATTATAAAATGTTCAATTTGAAGAGGAGGACTAGCCTATATGAATACCGATGTTTGAAAAGGTAGCTTGTTTGAGGAAGCCTATAAGGGGGATTGGTACATTTCCCATCGTTCCTAAAATTAATGTTTATGACCCTTGATGTTCTAGTTTATCTATCAACTAGCAAGTAAGTATGAGAGAAATGGGGAAAGTTAGATTCCATACGATAGGGTCCTGGTTGACTCCACATCTCAAGGGACCTCAAACCTCTCATATGTGAGGTAGTGTTTTTGAGGAAGGTCCTAGACATTGTAACCATTGGAGACAAGGGAAGTAGTGTTGCAAAATACTATCAGAGGGAGACTAAACGTGAAACATGAACCATCATGTGCAGGTGACTTATAAACCTATGTTTAGAAGGTAGGCAACAAATTCCATGATTGAATTATGTTATCTAAGGAAACTAATGAAGAGTACCTTAGATTGATTTTAGTAGAGAGAGAGGAAATCATCCATTTGGTTATTTGTTGTACATGCGACACACTAAATAGAAGTAGAACTGCTAAGTGACCATAGGAAGTGATGAATGGATTTCCTTTTGTACTATGAAATCCTTCAGTGGACATACTGCTACTATGTGATTATCCTAGAATTGACGCTTGAGAGGTAGCATCCATGTTTCCTACAAGTGAAGGAGAATTACCTTCATACTTTATAACCTAAATTAACACTTGGTTTAAATTCCTTAAGTGAAGCATCCTTTAGACATTAAATCCTACTCAGGGGTGGCAAACTGCAAGAAACGTGTAGGATATATGTGCGTACGATTGGATGGAGAGTGGATATTCCTTATTCAATTTGCAACAAATTCAAGTTGAATAGATAAGTGTATTCATTCCTTGTAAACGAAATGTAAATTCTATTCAATGCTTCTTGTTTAAATACTATTCTAGATTCACTATGTATGTCTCCAATTGTAGGATTAAAATTATTGTATTTTCATATTGAGTATGTATGATCAGTGCATTGAGTAACTCACATGGATATCATACATGTTCAAGTGCATTCCTCTTATGAATATAAATGTCGTGTGAAATGGAAGCCTTTGACTTATGTTAATTGAGATCACTACGTGTTGTATGTTCATGAATGGGGAAGTCAAACTTAGTTGTAATGGCTAATTTATTTATTATTTTGTGAAATGTATTAGGTTGAGTTATAATGTATATCATAATGATGAATTGAAGCTAGTATGCTTGTAGGATCTTAAGACTTTGTATGTTTCCTAAGATAAGCTAATAAGTGAGCCTCTATGTGGTACACGTGATAGAGATAAAGAGGTTTGAAGCATCCTAGTTAAAGGTAGTTGGTTTTTTTTTTTGGAAGTGGTTGAAAGAATATGTGTCATCGAAAGTTAAACTGGGTATAATTCCCAAGTTTCCTTAGAAATTTGGAGTTTGGAGTCTTTGCCTTAGCCCTTGGTCACATGGTTCAACAAGAGTCATGACCAAGATACATATGGAAGGGGGCCCACTAAGACACAAGAAATTTGGTAACCATAGTATGACATGACTCCAAGAAATGAAACAACACTTAATGATAAAATATATGTTAAATAGGTGCACTAATTGATAGCCTTATATACTAGTCGAGTACTAGAAATCCTTGATGAATGATTTCAGCATGATGTTAGAGCAGATGACATGCAAATGCTAAGTGGAGGACATGTGTCACCCAAATTTGGGACTTTTCACATGCTATCGATACAAATGTAGGTGGCATGTGTCACACATCACTAAAACTTCATTATAAATGAAATTTTAGCATTTTATGTATAATTATGAGTTTTCATATTGACATATTGACATACTAGGCTTTTGCAACGGTTGTACTACGGAAAATGTCCAACATCTTGGTATTTTGGTAATACACATTAATATTGCAATGTGGTATGGGATGCATTAGTAACTTGCATGTATCATATGATTATTAGATTTCAAAGAAATGAGGTTGCATGATGAGTTGTCTTACAAGCCATCGACCTATTGAGAAATTGAAAAAGTTTGTAGTTATAAGTGATTCATTGATATCATATTATTTTTCATTGGGATATCACTAGATCATCATATTATAGGTATATTAGAATGACCATATAACCACATTGAAATAGAAAAATATCAAACTTTTGCAACATTAACCATATCGACATATTGAGATTTTATATAAATGAGCATATCGGTATATCGGGATACCAGAACCACCAATTATTTAGATGAGGCACATTTTATCAGAAAAATTGATATGGTTGGGCTTTAATATGATAAGTGGGACAAGGACATGGACCAGTGTAGGAGATACACTTGGCCAAGGGCTGCCACATGTTAGTCATGTGGAATGTATGGATGTTGATGTGGCCCTTAAGTGGTAAATATTCAAATGGCCATAACTTTGTGCCTATATTTCATAGGACCTCACATAATAGGGAGTATGGTTCAGATGAAATAAAGGTAGTGGAAGCCTCTATTTATTTCTAGGAAACCCTTAGAATTTTGAGAGTTAAATAAAAGTGTTTTAAGGAAGAAAATGAAGGAATTATTAAAGACGAAGAGAATAAAGAAGAAGTAAATACAATGTTGGTGCATAGTTTATTAGACTCATAAAATAAATGATAACATGAGCTAGCTTCAAATAATATGGATAGATACAAGTCCAGATAAGTTCGTAGTCCATCTAAAATTCAAAAATATGGACTAGACACCAATGAGGTATAGGGAAACAAATCAATGAAGAGGCATTACAATACAAGAGAGGTAAAACCATGAGGATACTCCAACAAACACCTATGAATATGGAATTAAGAATTTTTGTAAGTTGTCTAACACAAACTAAATTAGGGCTAAAAAAGAAAAATAATAAGAAAGCTACTAGGAGCTTATTGCCTAAAAATTCAAGGAAAAACAACCTACATTTGATGGGGAAGTAAAAAAAAGTGAAGAGGTTGAAGCATGTACTTTTGGATTAAATAAATATTTCAAAGTACATAATTAATCTAAGAAGATGAAGGAAAAGGTAGGAATTTTTAATCTCAAAGGAAAGGCTGATGTATGCTAGGAATAACTCAAGAATGTCGAAGGAATTTGAGAAAGAAGTTGACTTGGAGTAAATTTGAGAAATAATTCAAGGAGAAATACATGTATGAGAGGTAACATGATGGAGAAATTTAGAACATCCATGAACATAAGTTGGGATGATTCACCATGGAGGCCTATTCTAACAAGTTTATAGAAATGTCGAGGTATGTGCCTCATACAAGAGATATAAAGGTGAAAAGCAACGTTTTATCCATGGAATACCACATTATTATTAACATAGAATATATTTCAATCAGCTAAGGATGCTTAAAAAAATATTATAAAAATAAATATTGTTATGATCAATCTAAGCATAAGATCAAATCCTCAAAAAAATTGAAAAAGAAGGAAAATACCAGTTTTAATAAAAAATGGAAGCAATTCTTACACTATAGAAAACCAAGGAACATTATTAAGTTTATCTTTCCAACTAAAATAAAATTTTATCATAATTTTTCAGCTCCAAGGGATGTCAATCAGCTAGACTAGAAAATGTCAGGGTAGAAGAACCAAAGAAAAATACATTGAGGTGTTGGGGGTGTGGGGAAGAACACCTATTGAGCGACTTTACATCTAGAGAGTAATACATGAGAAGGTGTACAAAATCCAAGAGGCCACGAATATCAATGATGTGGTGAAGAGTATAACCTAAAATCATGTAGCTATAGAAAAGAGATAGGTGGACCACCAATCCTCAATGGTGGAGATGGAAGGTATAATTTCGACACATATTGTTTCAATTATAATTGACCCAATGATCTGATTTATGAAGGAACAAAATAAAATGCATGTTGGCTCCAGGGGTCCTGAGCCAGGTTTGGAGGTTCTAACAAACCCATATACTACTGGCCCTTTCGGAAGTGACCTGCTTGCATAGGCCAAAGTCTCACTCGAAGCAGTATGGGAGGGTGCTAGAACTAGGTTTCCGCACCCTGATAAACAACAGGTAAGTCAAGCAGATCTGCGTTCCTAGCTTATCGAGCTTCACATCTAATAGATCTAGTTACAAGCTTATATCATAGGGCTCTGATCTAATGATTACCCTCACATCGACATGCATAATACCAATATATCAGTACAACAACTATAATCGCAGCAATTAACAAATCATAGATTCATATAACAGAAACAAGGATACTTCGCAGCTATCAAACAAATATTTTCGCAGCTTAATCATACAACCCAAGTCACATAAATTAGAACAAAACAAATCCATATCACATCAGATATCAACAGTACTTCGCGTATATATTACTACCAGAATCTCCTTACAATCCCAAAATACCGCCTGCACACAAAACTAGCAGGGTTTGCACACAGCAGGATTGAGGAGCTCCACGCACACAACCAGTAGGAGTCCTTCCCAAAAACCCAACAACAGATCTAACAATTCGTGCTTAACTCCAATCTCTATTGTTTTCTGCCTATGACTCAAAAAGTTTTATCTATTTATACTGATTTAGCCTATGCATCTAATGGTATGCATGTTGTGGTTTGTGGACTCTTGGTCTACCCTTGACCCGTTACAATGCATTAGGGGCTTTGACCCACCCCAAAACCCCTGCGTTAGACTAAATATTACAAAATATACAAAAATGGACAAAATTCGCAGCTTTAGGAGACCCTGTTCCAACAGTCCCTCATCCCAATCTTGTGACTCGTCCCGAGTCAATGTGATGGTGGGGTCTCCACCTGCGCCTGCAATAATCTGATTGCCTCGACTAATGGGGGCAGCATGCCTTCACTCTGAGAAGTAGCATTCTATGCCGCGATGTCGACCAAATTTTCTGAAATCAGGCCTTCCATCGCAGCGATGACACTCCCGAGAGTCTGGTTCTGCTGCTTAACCGCGACATCAATATCTTCTGAAAGCTTGAGGGCCTTAGCAGCGCAAGGCTTCAAGCGGTCACCAAGGATCTTCTTCTTCTACCGAAGCTCATCAATATCAGCTTGGAAGGCATGACTGGTGCACAACCGTGTCAAACGCTGAGCAGGAACTAAAGTGGGCAAGGTGGCTTCTAATGTCTCGAACTCTTCTTCTTTCTGCTGCAAGTCCTAGTTGATGCCATGTAGGATCGAGTCGCGCTGGACCTTGGTCCATAGCTGCATGGCCGTTTCTAATAATTGGGCACCATGCGCGATTTTACATGTAATGGTGTTTGTAGCCGCAGTGACCAACGCAGTTCGATGGGCCTGTACCTTCGGAGGTGTTTCGGGCTGCAACTTAGCCTGCAGGTTGGCGATCTGCTCCTCCATCCGTGTCTTAACCACCTGTACTTCCTCCCTGGAGGCGTTCAGTGCGGCAAATAACATTTCAACCTTAGCTTGAGGGGTGGTTGTAGATGGGATTTATGTGGTAAAAAATGCGCAAATTTAGTGAATCATATTTTCGAGCTTCTCTTACTTTGTGGTGGTGAGGCATACTTCAAAGTTCTTTGCATCAATTATCTGTTTAGCCACTCCGAGTTGTTCGTGCACTTGTTGGTCTCGATGCTCTGCCATGCCAATGCTGAATTCTCATAGTTTCAGAGGCTTTGTCACATCCACAGTCTGCAGTGGAGGTCCAGCAACTACGCGCTCCCCCTCTGATTCTGGAATAGAGATATTGCACAGACCCTCATCGCATCCTTCTATAGTTATATTGTGACAATTGACAATATCCTGCATCTATGTTTCCCACGTCGGTACCCCAAATGCTAGAAAGGGGCTAGATTCACCAAACACAAATGTATCTATATCCTGCAAAGCTTCGTAAAGCACCTCCGAGCCCCTTGTTAGTCCAAATGTACCTATGAATTCGTCCTTCAAAGTTTCTCAGTGGCGGGTGCATTGATGTAGCTCCACATCCAAGTACCACGCAGTGAGGATTGGTCCCAACGCATGAATAAACAAGTGAACACATTCCCCCATAGCTCGGTCGCACCACTTCTCCATCCAAGTGAACAAGTGTTCGCATGGGTCCCCTGGGCCAAGGAACGGATTGACACGCACCTCAACCGGAGGCTCGAATCGCAAGATCATCATGTCCCGAAATTCCTCCCAGTTCTGGAATGCCTCCTTATGTGTGTCCCACCATCTTACAGGAGTTGCGCGCATAGCTAGATTAAGGGCCCATAGCCTCCATTCTCTGGGAACCTCGGCTTCGAATGTTCGCAAAAATTATTTTACACTACCAAAATCATCAAAGTAGGGTAGTTCTCTTACCTCGGAGGATATTCAATGGAAGTCCCTGGTGATTCGCAGGCAGTGCAGTGCAGAGACATCATGCAACCGGTTTTACCAATTTTCCATTTCTTCGTCGGAGTCAAAAAAGCATTCGTTATCCCTTTCATAGCAAAGCACATCATCAGTCGTAGTATTGATCCATTATTCATCCCTTGCAGTTAGCTTATAGATGTGATCCACGTCTTCTTCCTCACGCACTGGCTCTATATATCTTTCTCCTTCTGCGGGGTCTAGTGGTACGATCACTAGTGTTCCTTCACCTTCAAACACCATGCTTCTTTTCTTCAAATTGATAATATTTCCCATATCAATGGCCCAGTCCAATCCTAGGAGTGTCGGGTAAGGGTCTGCATATTCTACAATATGAATGAATTCAAAGTTAGCCCGAACCTTAACTCTTGCAATATCTACCACGATCTTTGACAGTCTTCCTAACGGGATGATCTTCTGCTGGTTGGCCATGCACAGCTGGATAGTGGACCATTCCAACTTGGGTTCTCCCATTCGCTGCCAAGTCTATTTAGGTAGCACGTTTGCATCTGATCCCAAGTCTAGAATAACCTGGTCCATCTCGTAATCATTGATCTGCGTGGTCAAGCGCATCTCCCTACCAGTGTGTCTCTTATGCTTATATAGTTTGTGCACATCCTTAATTTCCACAGCTGGGGTTGACTTTTCTGTGTAGCTATTTATCAAGGCTTAGAGATTTTATACGGCCCATTGGTTGCACAACAGCTTCATATATGCCTACAGGAATGGTTTAACCTCATCATCTACTTTGAGGTTCGCAGGGGTTTGAGGAGTAGGTGCCTCAACCTTAACAAAGCCTTGGCGAGCTCCGACAAAGGTTTCCTTTTCCTTCTGTAAGTCCAAACCTTCTTGTTTAATGGCTTCTTTATGGATAAGAGGCTCTGCCTCAGCTTTCTCCATAGCTGCTCCGGTGGCCATGCCACTGCACATTATAACATTAATACTTGGTCCTTCATCTCAGGGTTCTGCCTTGATCCTTTGTACATTCTGCATAGGTGTCTTCTTCTTCTCCTGCATCTTGGCTATCAGAATTGGGCAATCTTCAATCACATGATCCAGATGTCTATAGTATCTGGAAGATTGTCTCGCAGGTTTTGTGAAATCCCTTGCAAAGTGCTCTATTACTCCACAGTTATAGAAAATTAGTTGTCCTCTCCCCCTACATACGCTTCCACCCCGGACTCCTCCCCTGCCGTTAGCTGGGGAGAAACCTATGCCCGAGGGGGATCTTTGCAAGGATGGATCTGACTGTACCATATATAGATTTCCTCGATCTATCATCAGGTCGTACATCTGGAAATTATGTTCATCATGGTCTACAGATCTATAGAACTTGCACCATTGTTGCTTTATTTCTGGGACATATGCGGCAAGGTGGGGGCAGTGGTTGGTATCGTGCAACCCAAAAATGCGACAATCATCGCACCAAAGTATCGGTCCGCTTGGTCCTGCAGCTTCCCTAGGGTGCAACGGACTGGGTCCCCCAACTTGTATGTAGTCTGTTAGCAGAGGACAGTTATCCTTGGTGTGTCCATTCACCCTGCATCGTATGCACCATATTTTAGGGCTAGCCTCCACTCCTCGCTCCTTGCACAGATTCTGGATCTCCATGTGCATTTCCTCTAGCTCACCTTGTATCTGTTGTACTGCTAACTGGGTGTCATCTCTTGGTGCAACTTCTAGCTTCATCGCAATTTCTAAGACCTTTTCATGCCATTCAATTTCCTGATGTCCCATTGGCACGTGTAGGTGGGGAAACAACATAGCAATGAACCACTCCATGTGATGCCTGTCATCATACATGAATCCTCCTTCTCTAATTACCTTCTTTAATCATTGTTCAGCCTCCCATACGGACTCAGATGGCCCTTCCCTGAAATCTTTCAGATATTTCACTATTTGAGAGTAGGACTTGGGCTTATTGAACTGTTGTTTCAAGGCATTTTTAATCTCTTCAATGGTTGCATTTGCATGCTGGTTGATGTATCCCATATACTAGTCCAAGGCTCTTCCCGCAAAGGCAAGGGATAGCTGCGCTTGTTTCACTGCATCACTAGCTACATTCTGCATAGTCCATACCGATCCTGCGACAAACCAGAACCGATCCATATCTTCATCTCCTACGCCTTTGAAGGTGGGTAGCTTCATGTGTGAGGCCATATCATCTTCTCACGGTGGTGGTGGTGATTTATTACCCCTATGAGGGTTCGAAGGTGGCGTAGACGGAGAGCTATGGGCGGCAGCGTTTCTTACTGGACTATGGACTGATCGATCTCCTTCTTGATTAGTTATGTAGTATTTACCACTGCGTGTTGTACCCTCACTTTGATCAGAGCTCATTAACTCTATATGAATACACAAAATTCTCATTTCGCACAATAAGATCTTAATCAGTAGTGGTAGTTTTTTTAGAAACTTACTGCGGAAACCCTTGAAGAACCTTCGTTCCGCTTTAGAGTAGGACACCAATTGATCAATTGCAAATTCTATCACAAACCCTCCTATCACACTATCCACCTAGTGATCTATCATGTGAGTGATGGTGTTATCAGTCTTTTATAACTACTGAATCAACTCTGGGATCCACTATGTGACCCATTCGTCCTTCCAACACTTCTAGAAATCTACAAGCCTTGCGAGCCACTCTTGAAGCTCGATCAAAAATGTCCCAAAGAAAATCTCATAGATCTCTATGAAGATGTACTTATTCTTCCACTCATTTGTGGTTAGCTTTGTACTACGATTCTCTCTTACTGCAAATTCCTGAATTTGATTTTCGAACCACTTGTCGATCTGTTTCTTCTCAGGTCTCCAGTGTGTTCTTGGCATTACTCGATCTCTCCCTCAAAATGCTCCTGGTTCTGGAAACAAAAAATTTTGTTGGATTGAGGGGTCCTGACCTAGGTTCAGAGGTTTAAGGTTTGGCAACAAACCCCTATACTACTGGCCCTTTTGGCAGTGACCTGCTTACACAGGCCAAAGTCTCACCCGAAGCAGTATGGGAGGGTGTTGGAACTAGGTTTCCGCACACTGAGAGAGAGCAGGTAAGTCAAGCAGATTTGCGTTCCTAGCTTATCGAGCTTCACATCTAACAGATCTAGTTACAGGCTTATATCACAGGGATCTGATCTAATGATTACCCTCGCATCCATGTGCGTAATACCAATCTATCAGTACAACAATTATAATCATAGAAATTAACAAATCATAGATTCATATAATAGAAACAAGGATACTTTCAGAGTTGTCAAACATATATTTTTGCACCTTAATCATACAACCCAAGTCACATAAATTAGAACAGAACAGATGCAGATCACATCAGATATCAACAGTACTTCGCATATATATTAATACTAGAATCTACTTATAATCCCAAAATACCATCTGCGCACACAGCCAGTAGGGTCCGCACACAACAGGACTAAGGAGCTCCGCGCACACAACCAACATGAGTCCTTCCCAAAAACCCAACAACAGATCTAACAATTCGTGCTTAACTCCAATCTCTATTATTTTCTACCTATGACTCAAAATGGTTTATCTATTTATACCAATTTAGCCTACGCATCCAATGGTCCACAAACCATGGTTTGTGGACTCTTGGTCTACCCTTGACCCCTTACAATGCATTAGGGGCTTTGACGCACCCCAAAACCCTTGCGTTAGACTAAATATTAAAAAAATATACAAAAATGGACAAAATTTGCAGCTTTAGGAGACCCTGTTCCAAAAATGCAGAATTATACATAAACACAAAGATGCAATGGAAATAAAACTTTAATTTATTAAAAACAAATGAATGAAATATGCTTAGAGACATAATGGAAATAAATGAGCTAGGGCACCGGTAGCGTATATCTGAGAAGAGATGTGATGGATACAAGTCTTTGAACTATGTTACAATGAGGCTCGAAGGCCTATTTACTGTTGAGAAACAATGGAAAACCCTAAACATCCAAAAACCTAACCCTAGGAGATGAAGCGCCAAAACTGTGGGTCCCGTTAAGGTAAATTGGTGTTTCATCTTCCTGGGGACGTAACTTTGGCATCCAATCTCCATTTGACGTGCTCAATACCTTGTTAGAAATATCTATTCGAGGAATACAACTTTTTATCTTGGTTTTCCCAAAAATGTCATTGATGGCCTAAAAACAGGTCTAGAAGTTCATGACTCGCAAAACTGCTAAAAATAGTAAGTTGTGATGAAACTTAAAAATGGAAAGAACTAATGGTGGGGGTTCAAATGGAATAGGTGGGTGGCCACCAATATCCACCTATATCATTAGGGCATCAATACAGCTCCGGAAATTCAGGAACTGAAAATCGGCTAAAAATAGTAAGTTGTGCTGAAAGTGAAAAACTGAAAAAACCGATGGTGGAGGTTGAAACGGAATACGTGGCTGGCCACCAACATCCACCTAGTTAATTCCTATCAGTGTATCATCTCATATTGAGACAACATTTTACTCGGCACATTTTGGTCTAGCCCCTGGTCAATGTTGGACACCAAGCTCACCAATATCCACCTGGATCATTCCTTCCCCCTTAGAAAGCAATGGTTCTCATTGCGTTCAGATCCTCCATGAGATGAGGCATATTCTGTTGAACTAGGTATTCGATTTTTTGACGATGTCATGGACCTGCGGGCAGACATGCTGGATGTAGAAGTGCCACTAGTGGGAAACCGTTGAAGGATCTGGGCAAAGTTATCCATCATCGCGTTCCTCTATTTATCGAGGGCCTCCTCAAGAGATATTTTGATAGGATCTCCTACCCCCTCATATTTCTTTCCTTCCACCATCATGGATCGTCGGGGTTTTCGATGTTGATCTTGCAACGGTTCAACCAGATCGAGCCCTAACTCCTTATACCTTGATTACATTGGGGATATGCAAAGAAAAATAGAGAAAGAGAAGACCCCTCTGATACCACTGATCCAGATTTATGCAGGAACACAATAAAATACATATTTAGAAATAAACATAGAGATGCAATGGAAATAAAACTTCATTTTATTAAAAAAAATGACTGAAATATGCTTACAGACATAATGGGAATTAACGAGCTAGGGCGATGTTAGTGTATCTATGAGAAGAGATGTGATGGCTACAGGAATTTGAACTATGTTACAATGAGGCTCGAAGGCCTATTTATTGTTGAGAAATAATGGAAAACCCTAAACATCCAAAAACCTAACCCTAGGAGATGAAGAGCCAAAACTGTGGGTCCTGTTTGGGTAAATTGGTGTTTCAACTTCCCAGGGACGTAACTTTGGCATCTGATTTCTACTTTATGCGCTCAATAACTCGTTAGAAGGATGTATCCGAGGAATACAACTTTTGATCTTGTCTTTCCCAAAAAACATTGTTTATGGCCTCAAAACAGCTCTGCAAGTTCATTACCCAAAAAACTGCTAAAAATAGTAAGTTGTGCTGAAACTTAAAAATGGAAAGAATTGATGGTGGGGGTTCAAATGGAATAGGTGGGTGGCCACTAATATCCACCTGTATCATTAGGGCCTCAAAATGGCTCCAGAAGTTTAGGACCCCAAAACTTGCTAAAAATACTAAGTTGTGATGAAAGTGAAAAACTAAAAGAATCAATGGTGGGGGTTCAAATGGAATACGTTGTTGGCCACCAATATCCACCTGGATCATTCCTATCAATGTATCATCTCAGATCGGGAAAATAGGTTCCTCAACACATTTTGGTCTAGCCCCTAGTCAACGTTGGACACCAAGCTCACCAATATCCACCTAGATTATTCCTCCCCCCTTAGGAAGAAATGGTCCCCATTACGTTGAGAACCTCCATGAGATGAGGCAAATTCTATTGAACTGGGTATTGGATTTTTTGAATACGTCATGGACCTATGGGCAAACATGCTAGATGTAGATGTGCTGCCGGTGGGCAGCCGTTGAAGGAACTAAGAAAAGTTATCCATCATCACGTTCCTTTGTTTCTCGAGGGCCTCCTGGAGTGAGATTTTGATAGGATCTCCTACTCCCTCATCTTTCTTTCCTTCCACCATGGGGGGCATCGGGGTTTTTGAGGCTGATCTTGTAACGGTTCAACCAGATCGAGCCCTAACTCCTTATACCTTGACCGCATTGGGGAAACACAAAGAAAAACAGAGAAAGAGCAGGCCGCTCTGATACCATTGATCTAGATTTATGTAGGAACATAATTAAATAAATAAATATACATAAAAACAGAGATTCAACGGAAATAAAACTTCATTTTCTTAAAAACAAATGACTGAAATATGCTTACAGACATAATGGAAATAAACGAGCTAGGGCATTTTTAGTGTATCTATGAGAAGAGATGTTTCAGTGATAGGCCTATGAACTGTGTTACAATGAGGCTTGAAGGCCTATTTATTTTTGAGAAACAATGGAAAACCCTAAACATCCAAAAACCTAACTCTAGGAGATGAAGTGCCAAAACTGTGGGTCCCGTTTGGGTAAATTGGTATTTCAACTTCCCGGGGATGTAACATTGGCATTCGATCTCTGTTTGACACGCTCAATACCTCATTAGAAATGTATATCCAAGGAATACAAATTTTGAGTGAGAAACATCAGTCTCTAGACCCATGTTACTCCTAGTTTTCCCAAAAAAAATTGTTTAGGGCCTCAAAACGGCTTCGAAAGTTCAGGACCCAAAAAAGTGCTAAAAATAGTAAGTTGTGCTAAAACTTATAAATGGAAAGAACTGATGGTGGGGTTTCAAATGGAATAGGTGGGTGGCCACCATATCCACCTGGATCATTAGGGCCTGAAAATGGCTCTGGAAATTTAGGACCGGAAAACCTGCTAAAAATAGTAAGTTGCAGTGAAAGTGAAAAACTGAAAGAGCCGATCGTGGGGGTTCAAATGGAATAGGTGGGTGGCCACCAATATTATCTCATATCAAGAAAACAGGTTCCTCGACAAATTTTTGTCCAACCCTTGGTCAATGCTAGACACCAAGCTCTCCAATATCCACCTGGATCACCTAACTTCTAACCTCAATTATATTACACCACAAATTGTCAAAACCTATGGTTGGTTCAATTAGCTACCAAAACCAAAAAAAGGTGATTGATGTTTTTGAATCATACCAATTCAAGATGAGCATCCTATGATCTAGATTTTTTGCAGGAACACAACAAAATACACATATAACAATAGATACAGAGATGCAACAGAAATAATGCTTCATTTTATTAGTAAAACAAATGACTGAAATAAACAACTAGGGAGATGGTTGGCATATCTCTGAGAATATATGTGGCATATTAAGGCCTCTGAACTATGCTGCAATGAGAAATAATGGAAATGAGCAGTGAGGGCACTAGTAGCATATCCATGAGAAGAGATGTGATGGATACAGACCCCTCCACTGTGTTACATAACTGAAATGATGGGAACAAGCGAGCTAGGCCACTGGTAGTGCTTACCTTTGAGAAGAGATGTGTCAGCTACCAACCCCTGAAATATCTTATAATGAGGCTAGAAGGCCTTTTTATTGTTCAGAAATGATGTAAAACCTGAAACGTCAAAAAAAATAACCCTAGGAGATGAAGCGCCAAAACTGTGGGCCCCGTTTGGGTAAGTTGGTGTTTCAACTTCCCAGGGACGTAGCTTTGGCATTCGATCTCCATTTGACATGCTCAACAGCTCGTTAGAAATATATATTCGAGGAGTACAACTTTTGGTGTGAGAAAATCGGTCCATGAACCCATGTTGCTCCCATCTTTCCCAAAAAACATCGTTTAGGGCCTCAAAACGGATCCAGAAGTTCAAGACCCGAAAAAATGCTAAAAATAGTAAGTTGTTTTGCAACTTACAAACTGAAAGAACTGATGGTGGGGCTTCAAATGGAATCGGTGGGTGGCCACCAATATCCACCTAGATCATTAAGTCCCCGAAACGGCTCCGGGAGTGTAGGACCTGAAAACGTGCTAAAAATAGTAAGTCGTGTTGAAGCTGAAAAAATGAAAGAATTGATGTTGCAGGTCCAAATGTAATAGGTGGGTGGCCACCGATATCCACATAGATCATTCCTCCCTCCTTAGAATGTAATGGTCTCCATTTCATTAAGTTCCTCCCTTGGGGGGATTCTGCTGAACTTGGTATTGGATTTGTCCAGGATGTCACGGACTTGTTGGCGAACGTGATGGATGTAGATGTGTCATCGGTGGGTAGCCATTGAAGGATCTAGGAAAATTTATCCATCATCGTATTCCTCTGTTTCTCAAGGGCCTCCTCGAGCAATATTTTGATAAGATCTCCTGCTCCCTCATCTTTCTTTCATTCCGCCATGGGGGGTGTCGAGGTTTGTGAGGTTGAACTCCTTATACCCTGGACATGTTGGGGAGATAAAAAGAAAAATAGAGAAAGAGAAAATTGTTCTGATACCAATGATCTGGATTTTTTTGCAGGAATGCAACAAAATACACATATAACCATAGATACAGAGATGCAATGAAAATAATGCTTCATTCTATTAATAAAACAAATGACTGAAATAAAAAACTAGAGATCTGGTAGGCATATCTCTGAGAAGAGATGTGGCAGCTGCATGCCTCTGAACTGTGTTACAATGATAAATAATGGAAATGAGTGGCGAGGGCATTGGTAGCATATCCCTGAGAAGAGATGTGACGACTACAGACCCCTCCACTATGTTACATAACTGAAATGATGGGAACAAGCGAGCTAGGGCACTGGTAGCGCTTATCTCTAAGAAGAGATGTGTCAGCTACCAGCCCCTGAACTGTCTTACAATGAGGCTCGAAGGTATTTTTATTGTTTATAAATAATGTAAAACTTGAAACATCCAAAAACCTAACCCTAGGAGATGAAGCACCAAAACTGTGGGCCTCGTTTGGGTAAGTTGGTGTTTCAACTTCCCAAGTACATAACTTTGGCATACGATCTCCGTTTGACATGCTCAATAGCTCGTTAGAAATATATATCATAGGACTGAAACTTTTGGTGTGATAAAAATTGGTCCATGGAACCATTGTGCTTATGTATTTCCCAAAAAACGTTGTTGAGGGCCTCAAAACGATTCTGGAAGTTCAGGACCCGAAAAACTGCTAAAAATACTAAGTTGTGTTGGAACTTAAAAACTGAAAGAACTGATGGTGACGGTTAAAATGGAATTGGTGGGTAGCCACCAATATCCACCTGGATCATTAAGTCCTGAAAATGGCTCCAAGAGTGCACGACCCGAAAACCTGCTAAAAATAGTAAGCTGTGTGTTGGTCGCTTTCATTGTTTTAACAATTCAAGCTCCACATAAATTGTCAACCTGAGGAAGTCTGTTTATTCCAAAGACAATAACGCACTGGATATGCTCAATTCCAAAAGCAAAAACAATGTTGTAGTAAAAATCCACACAATTATTAATCATACAAATCTAATTATTCACACCCTGTTTAATCAAAGCTGAAGTTACTTATGTTATAGTAGAAGCAATTCCTCTATTGCAGTTTTTAAGAATCCAAATAAAAGGAAATCATTCTGCAGGAAAGGAAACCAATCAACCATAACAGGGAACAGGACCCTATTCCTTTAAATAGGAACTTCAACACCTGCTGCCTGACACTAATCACTCTGTAGAAAAGATAAACTCAAGAGCACAGGACCCTATTCCCATGAACAGGAACCTCCAGCACCTGCCTCCTGTTTCTAATCACACTGCAGGAAAAAGAAAGGCACTCAATGGGAACAGGACCCTATTCCTTTGTACAGGAACCTTCAGCACCTGCTTCCCAGCATCAATCATACATTCAAATAAATAACAGGAATAGATCCCTTAACTTCTTAAGATTGAATGTACTAAACACATGCAGCGTTAAAGGAAACAGAATGCTCAAAACTACAGAACTATGTAACTGGTGTTTCAGCAAACAGAATTAAAGTAAAGTGCGAATATCATAAAGAAATCTAACAAACTATAGGAATAGTCGGGCGAATCTTGTGAGGAAGGCGGGCCCTTTCCTTCTCACAAGATTCCCCAGGGAAAGGATTAAATTAAAGCGCTCAAAAGGAACTTTTATTCATCTGTCAAAAGAAATGATACATTACAAATGGAGTCTAGCTCCTGTCCTCTCTAACACAATGTTCTCCTGTAGTTTTCGAGCTCCCCTCTAATGATGATGTCTCCTCTTTTTAAAGAGGAGACATCTCTTCCAATTACATTAGAGCAAATCTATATTTATCCCTAAATCTGTTCTTCTTTCTTAAAACAGGGCTATTCTGTTCTTCCATAAAAAGATATCGTTATAACAGATACAAAAAGAGTGTTATCTTCAGAATAATCCGTGTAACCACGTCTTCACGTTGTTTCCATTGTTCCAAAAAATACTCTTCCAAAATCGCAAATTACGAATAGTGACGGAATTTGTGTGCCTGCTGACTGTTTCAGCAACGGAGTCGACTGTTTCAGAAATGGAGTTGGGTGTTTCAGCAACGGAGCTTGACTGTTTCAGCAACGGCCGATTGTTCCAGCACAGCACATAAATTATTTGCGATCTTTTAGACTTATGTTAGCAACAATCTACCTTCGATTAATGATGAAATATAAGAGTAATATGGAATTATATGTAAACAGATTAAATATATAATAAAGAAGAGGATTTTATATACCTTTGGATAAAGTGAATGAAAATGATGATGGAATCCTTTTTTAAACATGGTTATAAAGGTAAGGTGGTGTCAAAATATATAGTAAAAATGATACATAGTGAGGTCCTAACATCCCCCCCAGCTGAAAATGTTGCATGTCCTCAGGCAACTCCTAGTCTGAGTCAGAGTCTGAGTACTGACTCTGTGCATGCAAGTTGCTCAAGCAGTAGCTGGAGAAGGTGGCTTCTGTCGGAGCTTAGAATCCTCGATTGTTCTGCAATTGCTGCCATGCTACAGCCTCATCCCTATCAGCCAATTGGTAGTGACACTGGTATTTTTCTCTAGGCATCCATAGAATTGGAAAATGAAAATGGTAACCAATCCAGTTTTCTCCACAATGCCGAATACATCTGATGTAATTAGGTACCCTGGAAAGTGCAGCTTGAAGATTATCAGGGCTGAAAGGGTGATACTCTTGTCTTTCCTTGCATGCCTGTTGCCAAAACACAGTGTTGGCATTCAATGCAGCAGTCTCCTTTACTCTGATTAGCCGTAGACACTTTAAAAGTGTTGAAGCCTGCAGTTGTTGTATGTACCTGTGCATCCCTGGCTTCTGCAAGAATCGGTGATATTGTGCTACAAACATAGCCAGATTTGAAGGTTCCGGTCTAATCCAAAGGAGTCGATTCTCTTCATTATGCCTACTTGCAATAAACACAGTTTTCCAGGTGAGCTGATTGGCCAGGAATGAAACGAATGCCCTAATTTGTACATCACCTACAATTGGAGTGAGATTGACTTTTCTATTCTCAGGCATGGCCTCGTTATGGAGATAAAGTTCACACAAAAAATGTTGGTCACTTTCAGGGGCCTCAGCAAAAGTCTTAACAAATTGTTACGCAGTAAGCAATTCATGAGGTCTGCCATCCTTTATTGCCTTCAATTGAAAATAAACCAAACGTTCAGAGAGGAAGAGAGAATAATTCAAGGAGGGTTTTCGGGTAGCCATCAACTTTTTCACTAATGAAAACATCAAAACCAACTTTTCCTTTGATTCCTTGACTTCCTTCTTGGAATCCCTGAGCTGTTGCAATGTCCGTTCCCAAATATCCCAGTTGGCATACATGTGATTCTGCCATGCCAAATTATGCTGCTGCAATATTTTGTCTTGATCCACAGCATATTGTTTCTTCCAGTTATTCATAAGTTCTAATTGTTTCCATGGCAGGGTCTATGTCCCCGCATTATAAGTACTGGGTTGGGGCATTGTCTGAGTGGCTGAGCTGACTAGCACAGGGTGAGATATCTGTGGTTGGGGCATTGTCTGAGTGGCTGAGCTGACTAGCACAGGGCAGGATATCTGTGGTTGGGGTATTGTCTGAGTGGCTGAGCTGACTAGCACAGGGCGAGATATCTGTGGTTTAGTTTCTTTTTCCAGACTTTTTGAGGGCCCTACTGGTTCTTGTGTGGTAGTAGGGCGTTCTTCTTTAATTGCAGCTGATGTAGATGCCTCAGATACCTGAATTTTGACCACTTTGTATCCTGCCTATTGGTAAATGTTACCACACTCATGGCACATGTATTCTCTACATGGATCCTTCTTTTGTGCTGATGTTGTGTGTGCTAGCATGTAGAGATTCAATTCTCTATCAAAGGATTCTCGTGCCATGATTAATTCATTCTTATAGGCCTCTAGTTCTGACTTCAAAAACTCATTTTCCTCCAATAAAGATGCCATAGTGTGTGAACCCTGTGTGTTGGTTGATTCTGCTGGGGTTGCCTGCTGATCCACAGCTGTAGCTAGTTCTTGTGGAGCAGCTACAGCTGGTTTCCCTATATTATCATGCTTGGTGTATGATTCTTGTACCACAGTGGTTGGTTCTTGTGTTTCGGCCTCTGGGTAAGTGACTGGTTCTTGTGTGGCAGTCACTGTTTGAGCAATAAACGTTGTCATGTTATCCCAGGGCACTGGTTCTTGTGTGACAGTGCCACCAGACGAGACGAGTTGGGGAATTTGAAATGGTGGTGAGGATTGAAGTTTTAACAGGATAGTGGCGGGGTCAGGGGAAATGGGAGTAACTCCTGTTTCAACAGTCATTTTCATTTTCCTTTTTGGTAGGAAAGCAGAGAAGTCAGTGTCTTTCCTTTTCTTTGTAGGAGAAGATTCTTTTCTAGGGGAAGGGCTTTCGGAAGAAGTGAAAATTTGGGATGTGGCCCTTGTTTGTTGTTTTGAGACAAAGACTGTTGGGGTTCGTCTCTTTCTTTTATGAGTAGGTGGAGATGGGGGTGTTGGAGAGTCATTGATAGGGATAGGAATAGTGGGAAGGGGTGACTCTACTAAGTGGGACGAACTTGGGGGTAGGTCAACTGGTTCTGAGGATGGAATTACTGGGGGGTCTGGGATATCGTCCAGTTGCCTTTCATAAGAACTCTCAAGAGTTTCTTGGGAGCTTCCGGCTTGTTGGGGAATTTCGGCTTGCTGGGGAATTTTGGCTTGCTGGGGAATGAGGAGTGGATTATTCAGAGGGGGATTTTGCTGAGAAAAACCCCTCTGAATTAATAATTGACATAAACAATGATGGGTAAGGGATAACAATGGGAATTTAACCCGTCTGCAATAATATGACATGTTTTTGATACAACCAAGCAGATAATAGGGAATATTGACTAATCGACCATGCCTCAAATGATTCATCAAAACGAAGTCGTGTTGATAGACTACTTGGTAACGCCCTTCGCATGTCAAGTAGTGCTTGATGAATTCAGCTACTGTTGGCCATGGTCGAGGTAATGAATACAGACTTATACTGTGGCCTTTAAGTTCAACCGGTTCCTCTGGAAGAAGAAAATATTGTTGTGCATTTAAAATAACTCGTTTCCTACTGAACCAGCGAGCACCTATAACCGGAAAACCTGAAACTTGTGCTATATCTTCCTCTATGACTGAAATTCGGACCCCTTGAACCACTGAATAATTCCCTTGAAGATTCTGTGTGAACTCTAAAACTTGCTGCTGATCAAATTCTCCTAACCTTTCGAAGTATGTTGTCCATCCTGCTTGTTGAAAAATTTGGTAGGCTTCCGGGAACAATTCGAGAAGATTTATCGAACCAGGCTCGTGTCTGATAGTCGACCCTCCCATAGCTACTAGGTTGAGTCACATGCAGAGCCGCAGAGAACAGAAACACAGGCTTTGGTCAAGCTAATTGTTGCAACAGAGGATATGGAGTCTCAATGACGGCAGAAATAATAGATATGAAAAGTGACGGAGGATTGGATGGTTTGGAATGATGATTCAGTTTTCGAAATTCCCCCCCTTACGTATGGTGCAATGATGTTTAAGCGTGTGGAGATTGTAATCATTATGAGCAAGATCCTCTCTTTAAAATATGATTTAACTGCATTACATAAAAACCGCATACCTTATATTTTTACCTTTGTCTTTAAAATTCAAAGTATAGAGTGCTTCATAATGGCTTGATATTAATGGAAGAACTTGTAGATTTCTCTGAAATGTAGAACAGGAGCATATCAGGATCTACTCAATACTGAATAATTTTCACCCAAAGGATCTGAAGAGTAAAAGTGGAGAGCTGAAAAGCTTGTATAGTAGAGGAAAAAAATGATGTTTTAATGATGAAAAGATAAATGACAGGTTGCTGAAACTGGTGTTTCAGCAACGGAAAAATGAATGACATGTTGCTGAAACTGGTGTTTCAGCAAAGGGGAAAATCAGGAAAATGGGATATAATGACTTGGGTTTAAAACAAGTGGGGGAAGTATTTGATAAGGGATAATTTCAGCAGTAAGGAATGGGAAATACTAGCTGAAGGATGATATTTCAGGAATGGTAGAAGTGGGAAAAAGGGAAATAATGTAGAAATGGGATAAAAGGGATATTGCTAGGAAATGGGTTGAAATGAAGGGAACAAGCTTCTGCGATTGAAGCTTCAGATATTCTTATGATGAATCTGTCCTCCTTAATAAGCTTTTCTAGAATCTGCAAAATTCAATTGTAATATTCCAACCCTTGACAGGGATTATTAGTTTTAAATCTAATCTAAAAAAAATACAGTGCAGAAAATTAAATGTTGTGAGGAGCAGAAGACTCCCCTAGAAAAAGATAATGTGTATCAGTCATGCAAGCAGTCTTGAAATCCTCTTTAGAAACAGGGCGCTGGTACAAACGAAGCCTATGACCATTGACTAGTAGGGGTGTTTTAGAATCATCAATTGTTAGAAGTCTTACTGTTCCATTAGAAAAAATAACATCTACTTCATATGGTCCAAGCCAACGTGTACATAGCTTACCTTGAAAATTTTCAAACTGAGAGTCATACAACAAGGCCCAATTACCTTTTTGGAACTACTTGTGTTTGATAATTTTATCATGCCACTTCATTCTCTGTTGTTGAATCATGGTTGTTTGGTGAATGGCATCTAATCTCTTTTCATCCAATTCAAGAAGCTTCTGCAACCTAGCTGTCTGCACATCAGTCAAATCAAGATTAACAGCTAAAGCAGTTCTTAGAGTTTTAATTTCAAATTCCACAGGAAAAACAACATTTTTACCATAAACCAATTCATAGGGAGAAAAACTTGTAGTGTTTCTCCAAGTAGTTTTGTAAGCCCATAGTGCTTCAGGGAGCCTTTGAGACCAATCCTTCCGGTTGTCCTTCACTGTTTTAGTTAGAATGGCTTCTAATACTTTATTTTTGCTTTCCACCTGCCCATTGGCCTGGGGGTGGTATGGTGTAGTCATTCTATGATGAATATGATATTTCTGAAGGGTAGACTTAAAACCATGAGAATTGAATGGAGGTCCTCCATCTGTAACTAGCTCTCTAGGAATTCCAAATCTAGTGAAGATTTCTTCAAATAAGAAATCTAGGACAACCTCTTCATTGGCTCTAATAAGTTCTTTGGCCTCCACCCATTTAGTCATATAGTCTGTAGAGACTAATATATAATTTCTTTGATTGGATGCAGGATTAATGGGTCCTATGAAATCCAAGGCCCATCTTTCAAATGGTTCAGAAACTACCTGGGGGTTTAATGGCATTTGATCTCTGTGATTGGGTTGACCCATTCTCTGGCAGATGTCACAAGCCCTCACATATTTCTTTTCATCCTTAAATAATTAGGGCCAATAGTAACCCATCCTCAAAATTTTGTGTGCTGTTCTTTTATCAACAAAATGCCCTCCACAAGGGCCATCATGACAAGCTTTCAGTATGTCATACACTTCATCTTCCCTAATGCATCTTCAGATTTCTTGATCAAGCCCTGTGTAGAAAAGACACCCACTTATCCAGCTATACCTGGCACTTTGTTGAACAATTCTTCTCTTTTCTCTGTATGACAGGTGTGATGGTAATTTTCCTGCAACCAAATAATTAGCAATATCTGCATACCATGGAGAGTGAGCAGAAACTGCAAACAAATACTCATCAGGAAAAGAATCATCTACTGGAATATCATTGTCAGTTTTTAACCGTGAAAGGAAATCAACCACCACATTTTCTTTACCAGGCCGATCTACAATTGTGATATCAAATTCCTGCAGTAATAATAGCCATCTGGTAACTCTAGCATTTGTGACAGATTTGTTCATTAAATACTTAATAGCCGAGTGGTCGGTGTGCACAAAAGTAGAATAACCAGTGATATAGTGTCGAAATTTATTAATGGCATAAATTACTGCAAGAAACTCCTTTTCGGTAACTGTATAATTAAGCTCAGCAGGGGTCATATTCTTACTGATAAAGTAGATAGCATAAGGAAGATGATTTTCCTCTTGTCCCAAGATAGCTCCAATTGCAGTGTCTGAAGCATCGGAAGATATATGAAAAGGGAGGGCCCAATCAGGCCCCCTCAAAATAGGAGCAATAGACAAATGATGCTTGAGTTCTTCAAAAGCTTCCTGACAAGAATTAGTCCACTTAAATTCAGCATTTTTCATAAGCAACACAAATAATGGAGAAGATATCTTAGAAAAATCTTTAATAAATCTTCTGTAGTATCCAGCATGTCCTAGAAAACTTCTCACATCAGTTTGTGTTTTAGGAACAGAAAGATTCTGAATGACCAATATTTTAGATGGATCTACCTGAATACCTTGAGATGAAATAAATTGTCCAAGCACCACTCCTTCACTCATCATCATATGGCATTTTTCTGTACTTAGGGAGAGGTGAGCTTGTATACATCGTTTAAGTACCTTCTCAAGATTTTGTAATGCATCTTCAAAAGACACACCATAAGGAGTAAAATCATCCATAAATATTTCCATAGATTCATTCAGCATATCAGAAAAGATTCCTATAACATCCCTCTAAAAAGTTGCTGGTGCATTACATAGCCCAAATGGAAGAACTTTATAAGAAAAAGTTCCCCAAGGGCTAGTGAAAGTGGTCTTGTCCTGGTCTTGGGGTGCAATTCTAATCTGATTATACCCACTGAATCCATCTAGGAAAGAAAAGAATTTCTTCCCTGCCAGACTATCCAACACCTGATCAATGAAGGGTAAAGGAAAGTGATCCTTTTGAGTAGCTTTGTTCAAGGCTCTGTAGTCAACACATACTCTCCATTTCCCGTTTTTCTTAGGGACAATTACCAATGGGGAAACCCATTCACTATCAGATATGGGGTATATAAATCCTGCATTAAGCAATTTCTGAAGTTCTTCTTTAACAATTTCTCGTAAATTAGGGTTCATTCGTCTTTGGGGTTGACAGACTGGTCGGCATCCCTCTTTAATGTAAATTCGGTGAGTACATAGTTTAGAAGAGATCCCTTTCATATCTGTGTAATCCCATGCAAATGCTTCCTTATTTTCATGCAATAACTTCATTAACTGCTGTGTTTCAGCAACTGTTAGATTAGGATTTATGTTTAATGTCTTGCCAGGTTCAATTTCAACTGTTATACTTTTAGATGAGATGGTGGTTAATGTCTGAGATAAGTCTTCAGATTCAATCTTTTCTTGGGTATCTGTTTCAAAAATTGCAGTCAATTGATTGTGTGTTTCAACAATTACAGAGGAAGGTTCACAAATAAAATTATTAATTATTTCATCCTCTGTATTGTCTTTAAGAGTTAAGGCTTGTCCAATAGTTAGAATGGGCTGAACAGCATTATCATCATAATCCATCCACATAGAATCTTCATTATTAATTATGGGTGTAGCATGGGGATAAAGAGTAAGCTGTTTGGTTTCATAACCATTAGAAATTGTCATTGAACCAGATCTGCAACTGATAAAGGCATCAGCTGTGGCCAGCCATGGCCTCCCCAGAATTAAAGGATGTCCCCCCAGCTTTGTTTTAGTCTGCAATACAACAAAATCAGCTGGGTAATTCCAGGATTCAACTGAGATAAGTAGATCTTCAACAACTCCTTCAGGTTTAATTGTAGAACGGTCAGCCAACTCTAGAATGGTGGGTGTATCTTCGATTGTGTTATTCAGCTGTAACAATTATGAAGTTTCAAGAGTCATTATGTTTATTGCAGCACCTAAATCTACCAGAACTTGAGGAATCATTGTTTTACCAATTTGAACTGTCACGGTAGGATGGCCGGGGTCACCATATTTCACAGGAGGGGTTTTTCCGGACATTAATGCAGATAAATCACCCATCACATGTACTGTAAGGGGATCTTTAGTTTTCCTACTAGGTTTCTTAACACAAATATCCCTTATTGTTCTGGCATAAATTGGTACATCTCTTAATGCCCGTAAAAGTGGAATTTTAACATACAAGTTTTGCAATTCCCCTAAAATATTAAAAGCAGGTGTTTCAGGCGTTCTAGTTAAAACCAAACGCTCGGGGAATGGTGGTTCTGTTATTTCAATACTCTTGTTAGAGGGTGGTTGTGCTTTCTTATGTTTCTCAGTTTCCTCTTTATCAAAATCAGAAGAAGTTATGTCATCAATAATAGGCTCTACTATTTTCCCGGATCTTAAATGAATATCATTACATTGCATAGTAGGAAATATAGACTGATTCTGAATATCAATGACTTGCACAACTTTATTATTGGGGTTAGGATTTGGTTGCACAGGTAGCTGGGGTCTCATTTGATTATTTGGCGGAGCATTTGATGGCAGAGGAAGCGGTTGTTGATATTGAGGCAATTGATTTGGATACGGAAGTTGTTGGCTTCTCCAATTTGAATTCCAAGGTTTAAAAGAAGATGGATGCTGTGGGGGCCAAGGAGTCCACATTGAAGGATCAACAAAGGGAGGGTTTGATTGCTGCATGGGTGGGAAATTCATTTGATTGAAGGGTGGGTATTGCATTTGATTAAAGGGAGGGTAATTTGTTTGACCGAAAGCAGAATAATTATTCCAACGATTAAATGGCATACTAGAGTTCATACCTTGTCCTTTTGGTTGCCATTGTCTTCTTTGAGTTAGCAAGTAAACTGCTTCAACTTCTTCTTCTGTTGGCTGCAATGCTGCCTTTATTCCTGGTAGAGATGGACATTGCTGTGTCTCATGATCTTTCTCACAAAGGGTGCAGATTGGTATTTTTTCTAATGGGCACTCCCTTAGTGGATGTCTGTCTCTGCACTTCGGGCAAAAGACAGTCAGAGTTGCTTCTGCTTCAGCCTGCTTCTTCTTAACCTGCAAAGTGTCAATTTGCGAAGCAAAAGAACTTAACATCTTAGTTTTAAATTCTTCAAGTAAATTACCTATTTCAGCTCTTGTTGCTCCCCCACTGGCTGATTTCTGCACTCTTGAATAGGTGGGATCTCTATTACTTACTCTGTTCCTTGCAGCTCCCCTTGAACACCTCTTACAAAGTTCAACAATCTCATCATATGATTCTTTAGATATATCTCCCTTTCCAAGCATGTTTAACATGTCTAAACAATCATCCCTTAATCCTCTAAGTAATATTGTTTTACGAATTTCCTTACTTATATTCGGATGATCAGATCTCTGTATATTGTACTGCAGCCTTTCTACATAGTCCTCCAGATTCTCGTCCGGCTTTTGTGCCATATTGAATAGTTCATCCTTCTTTTCTCTCGTCCAACAGTAGTCTTGATATTTAAGCAGAAATTTCTATTTCATCTGCTCCCATGTTGTGATTACCTGACTCCCAAGGCTCACGAACCATCTTAAAGCATTTCCTTTTAATTTTGCTGGAAACAGTTTCAAATTTTGAGCATTAGTAACATAATCATAACTTCTGCATAATATATCAAATTCAAAAAGAAATTCATCTTGATCTTCAGAGGATAAACCATGGAAGTTAGGTAAAGCTGACAATGGAATGTTCTTCATAGGAGTTGTTCCTCTAGGGAGATCACTGATAGGAAATCCCAAGGTAGAGAGAGAATTTTCATCCTTTCCTTCTCCTTCAAGATCTACATGTCCTCCACCAAAGAAGTCTTCGTTGTTTCCTTCCATTGGTTGTTCTCCTACTGCACTTGCTTGATCGTCAAGATCTTCTACTGGCTCCTCAATGTTTTCCACTGGTCGTCCAATACTCTCTATTATTTCCTCAACGTGATCTGCTGATTTGCTAGCACTTTCTTCTGACTCTCCAGCACTGACTGCTGGTTCTTTAATCACTAGCTCTTCTCTGTTTTCAGGACCCACAACTTCCTCTGTTTTGTAATCTGATTGAGGGGAGTGTTGAAGTTTTGGTCTTCGAGAACTTAATCTCTGTGATGATTCAGCCTTTGATACAATCTCGACAATGAAAGTCTTTCTTCCTCCCCTTCCTTTGCCTTTGCCACCCGTGGGGTTAGTTTTCTTCTGGGTTCCGCGTCCTCTCATACAATCTGCACATCTAGAAAGAAAATATTAATGCTTTTGAAATATATAATTGCCTTCCCCGGCAACGACGCAAAAATGTTGGTCGCTTTAATTTTTTTAACAATTCAAGCTCTACATAAATTGTCAACCCGAGGAAGTCTGTTTATTCCAAAGACAATAACGCACTGGATATGCTCAATTCCAAAAGCAAAAACAATGTTGTAGTAAAAAGCCACACAATTATTAATAATACAAATCTAATTATTCACACCCTGTTTAATCAAAGCTGAAGTTACTTATGTTATAGTAGAAGTAATTCCTCTATTGCAGTTTTAAAAGGAAATCATTCTGCAGGAAAGGAAACCAATCAACCATAACAGGGAACAGGACCCTATTCCTTTAAATAGGAACTTCAGCACCTGCTGCCTGACACTAATCACTCTGTAGAAAAGATAAACTCAAGAGAACAGGACCCTATTCCCATGAACAGGAACCTCCAGCACCTGCCTCCTGTTTCTAATCACACTGCAGGAAAAAGAAAGGCACTCAATGGGAACAGGACCCTATTCGTTTGTACAGGAACCTTCAGCACCTGCTTCCCAGCATCAATCATACATTCAAACAAATAACAGGAATAGATCCCTTAACTTCTTAAGATTGAATGTACTAAACACATGCAGTGTTAAAGGAAACAGAATGCTCAAAACTACAAAACTGTGTAACTGGTGTTTCAGCAAACAAAATTAAAGTAAAGTGCGAATATCATAAAGAAATCTAACAAACTACAGGAACAGTCGAGCAAATCTTATGAGGAAGGCGGGCCCTTTCCTTCTCACAAGATTCCCCAGGGAAAGGATTAAATTAAAGCGCTCAAAAGGAACTTTTATTCATCTGTCAAAAGAAATGATACATTACAAATGGAGTCTAGCTCCTATCCTCTCTAACACAATGTTCTCCTGTAGTTTTCGAGCTCCCCTCTAATGATGATGTCTCCTCTTTTTAAAGAGGAGACATCTCTTCCAATTACATTAGAGCAAATCTATATTTATCCCTAAATCTGTTCTTCTTTCTTAAAACAGGGCTATTATGTTCTTCCATAAAAATATATCGTTACAACAGATACAAAAAGAGTGCTATCTTCAGAATAATCCGTGTAACCATGTCTTCATGTTGTTGCCATTGTTCCAAAAAATACTCTTCCAGAATCGCAAATTACGAATAGTGACAGAATTTGCGTGCCTGCTGACTGTTTCAGCAATGGAGTCGACTGTTTCAGCAATGGAGTCGGTTGTTTTAGCAACGGAGTTTGACTGTTTCAGCAACGGCCGATTGTTCCAGCATAGCACATAAATGATCTGCGATCTTTTAGACTTATGTTAGCAACAATCTACCTTCGATTAATGATGAAATATAAGAGTAATATGGAATTATATGTAAACAGATTAAATATATAATAAAGAAGAGGATTTTATATACCTTTGGATAAAGTGAATGAAAATGATGATGGAATCCTTTTTAAACATGGTTATAAAGGTAAGGTGGTGTCAAAATATATAGTAAAAATGATACATAGTGAGGTCCGAACACTGTGCTGAAGCTGAAAAACTAAAAGAATTGATGTTGTAGGTCGAAATGGAATAGGTGGGTGGCCACCGATATCTAGCTGGATCATCCTACTAAAAAAATATACCTTTAATGTGTTTTCATTTGGGTGACATCACTTGTTGATTGATATGGATTAGTTCGACTGCTATAATAAAATAGTTAGATGTTATCACAAGGAGTACGAAATCATATTTCCCAAATGCATATTTCAACTTTGAAATTAAAGAAGTATTCTAGAAAAGCATTTCCATTTAATTCCATGTAGGTGATATGTTCAGTTAAAGAGAACAAGTTGAAACTAGAAAACAATCCCATATTATAGGAATACAAAGATGTATTTCTAGAAGATATATGGGGATTACGTCCAAAGAGATACATTGTTTCTCTATAAAACTCATGCTAAGGGTCGTGCTTATTTCTGGGGTGTCATATAGAATGAGCATGCTTGAGCTAGTATAATTAAAAATTTAGCTAAAGGAAATGTTCGACAAGGGCCAAATCAAACCTAGCATACCTCCTTGAGGATATATAACATTAATTTTCAATAAGAAGGATGACACTCTCATGCTATGCATTAATTATAGAAAACTAAACAATATGACCATTAAGAACAAGTATCCATTGCCTAGGATTGATGATCTCTTTGATCAGCTAAGAGGACTCACAGTGTTCTCAAAAATAGATTTGAGATATGACTATCACAAAGTCTAGATCAAGGATGATTATATTTACAAGACTATGTTCAAAACTTGAAATGGGAACTATGAATTTGTTATAGTGCCATTTGGGCTAACAAATGCATCAACCACTTTTATATTCCTAATGAACTACATTCTAAAAAATTATTTGGATAAATTTATGTTGGTTTTCATTGATAATATTTTAATGTATCCAAATACAAAGGAGGAGAACTGAGAGCACCTCGATATCATATTACAAGTGCTGCAGGAACACCAATTATATGCTAAACTCAAGAAATGTGACTTATTTGAATCATGAGCGCATTACTTAGCTCATGTTATTTTCCAAAGAAGTTGTGGAAGTTGATCTTGAGAAGATCAAGGAAATTATGGAATGGCCTATTCCCCAACATGTATCATAAATAAGATCTTTTATAGGACTAGTAGGATATTACATAAGGTTTATTCTAGTATTTTCAAATATTAGACACCTAACTACAACACTTTAAAAGAAAGGGTAAAGTTAAGTATATCATCAGAGTATGTAATGAGCTTTTAATAGTTGAAGCATATTATAACCAATGCCTTAAATATAAAGATTGAAAATTGAGATAAATAGTTATTGGTATGTATAGATTCAGTCGAGTCCTCTTGCAAGAAGCGCATGTAAGCTATGAATCCAAGAAGCTAAATGAACATGAGAATAAATATATAACACATGATTTAGATTTGGAAACCATCATGCATGATTTGAAAATGTGGGGACATTACCGGGGAAAAATTAGCACCAATTAAAAATCACAGTGGAGTGAAATACTTGTTTGAATAGCCCAAAATAAATGTTAGGCAGGCTAGATGGTTGGCCCTTATTAGTGAATTTTATTTTGAAAAAAAACAGATTAAAGGAAAATAAAACCAAGTGGTAGATGCACTCAACAGAACCATGCAAAAAATACACATGTAAATCATTAATACACGCGCTATATAAAGTAAAAAAATAAATAAACACCTCAATCTGATGAACATTTCCAGTGGGTAAGTAAACACTTGAAACAGGAGCCCAAAGGGGCAATGGAAAAAAAATACCAATTGATAGAAGAAGATTTAGTAATGTACATGGGAGTTGTACATGATAAATGTAGTATATTTGAATAATCTCATAAAGTATGAAATTCATAAAATACCTTATGTTTGTCACCCAAGTTGCAAAATGACGACAAAAACGACTAGAAAATTATATTTTTTCCTAGGAGGAAGAGAAGAAGCATTGAATATATTTCTAAATTTCTAGAGTGATAGTATGTTAAGGTGGAACAAAAACATCCATCATTATTATTATAGCCAATTCAAATACCATAATGAAGTGGGAAGTCATATTTATGTACTTCTTCACTAGTTTACCAAGAACTCCCAAACAATATAATGCATTCATAATGGTAGTAGATAAGTTAAGCAATGAAAATCGCTTTATTCATGTTAATTCTACCAATGAATAATTTTATATTTAAAATATATTTATGAAGGAAATTTTCAAGTTACATCATGGCATGCTCAAGAAGATTTTATCTGATTGGCATTGCAAGTTTACTTCACTTTTGGAAGTCGTTATTTGTAGGTTTTGAGAAAGAACTAGAATTTACTATAGCCTACCAACATAAAATAGATGGAAAGAAAAATAAGTAAAATGAGTGTTGGAAGGCATGTTAAGAATGTATGTTATGCACGAGCCCAAAAGGTGGAAAGATTATTTACCTCTGGTGGTGTTTTATTCCAACAATGGCAATCAAAAGCCACTAAAGATGAGGTCCTTTGAAGCATTATATGGTAAAAAATGCAGGAATATAATCATATTGTATAATCCAGTGGACAATATCACACTTGATTCACACATGTTAAGAGAAATGGAGTAGGAAGTAACAAAAATAAAATAGAAAATAAAAATGGCTCTCTATTAGCAGAAAATATATGCAAACTAGAACAAAACCCATAAGGAGTTTAGAGTAGTAGAGCATGTGTATCTCTGAATCGAAAGAAAAAGGAGTTCCTTAAAGGTGGGGTCATGTGTCGAGTTGGCACCACGATATTTTCAACCCTTTGAGATCGTGGAGAGAATGGGGCTAATAGAATACACGTTTACCCTTCTTCTTACCACAAAAGCACATGATGTATTCCATCTATCCTTGCTTAAGAAATATACACATGATACTAATCATATTATTGATTGGGTTGTGATACATATGGAACCAAAAGGATATTTATAGCCAAAACCCCAATGCATAATCAAAAAGAAGGAGACTATGCTCTAATTTTGAGTCATCATACACATCAATATACAATGGAAGAACTTCAAAACCAATGAGGTGACATGGGAGTTGGAGAATGGCATGAAAATGGACTACTCATATTTTCTATATAGAATCAATCCTACAAATAGTATAATACTGAGGAAGATGTTCCTTTATGTGGAAGGGATTGTAATATCCTTTTTTAATCCCTAGATTTTGTAAATGTAATTAAGGTTGTTAATGTTGGATAACTAGCATAGATATTATACCAGACTTTATCATAATGTGTGTGTGTGTATGTTGAAAAAAATGAAGGAGAGGGAAACCAAAATAGATCCCAATTCCCAGGAGAGAATATTCATTGAGGGGAAATCTGTAATGGGAGTGAAAATATTCCTATATTTCCTTAATTTAATTATACCCTATTTTTCCTAATTTGGTATTTGAACTACCAACTAGCAAAAAATATGAAAAAATGGGGAAAATGGTACTAGATTTCCCTAAAGTATGGGCTATGTAACACTTTGGAGGTTTCTAGTTGAACCATAACCCAATGTAGGACCCCAAAAATATTAAATTGGGAGCATTACTCATGAGGGTAGAAGAGAAGATAAAGTGGAAAGATAGTGCAGAAGATAAAATTATGAATCATAACCCAAGAGGTTATATACCAAAGAACACATGACCCTTGAATTAGGTGAATAAAACCAATATACACAAGGGTACACAAGTCATGACTATGAATTGGTTGTTATTATAAGCCTTATAAGTCATATCCACTTAATGTGGAAGTGCGTTTTTACGTGAATTAGACTAGGAATCAATGAGGAAGCCCTCACTTGAGGTTTAGGGGCCTGGAAGAATTTTATAAATAGTTTGTTTAATCGAGGCATGTAAGGTAGTAAATAAGGGGAAGAAATAAGGGATTTCTAGATAAATGATGGACTTCCTTTTGTGTTAGGGATGTATGGAAACGTATTTATTGTTTTCAGAGGCCTTGACTCAATAGTTGAAGTGAAAACTTTGGATCTTGTAATCTTGCTAAATCGTGAGTGAAGTTTTCCCCTAAGGTTTTAGAGCTAGCTCGAGGGTGTCCAACTACAAGAAATACTACAGTGTAGCTAAGCTTGAGATTGGGTAGGGAGTGGATATCCCTTCCCACTTTCTATTAAGCTTAAGAGCACCAGATAATTAAATATATCTTCTATTAATGAAGTGACATTATTGTTCAATACTTTATCAATATTGTTATGATAGTTATTGTGCTTACTTCTAATGATCAGCTAAAATATGTTGTGAATATCTATTATGTATATTTTAATGTATAGCTGAAAGTATTGCATAACTATTCTTAGTTAATAGAATGTACCTCTTGATGAATGAACATCATATGCATAGGTATTCTTTGAAGTTTGTTTCCTAAATATTTATGATATGAACGATGTCAAAAGGGAATGCACATGTTGATACGATCTTATGTCTCATAATGTATTATGTTAGTTTGGATGGAACTTTTTAAGCCAATTATTGGATAACAACAATTGTGATTGTCTCATGTTCTAATTGAGAAGGCTTGAGAGTCCTTCCCTGTATATAGGAACCCAGTTCCTCAAAAGGTAAGAAAATACACTAGTCTCTTATCTTGTAAGTGAAGGAATGAGGAGAAACCTCCTTGCAATTGGGATAATTTGCCATTCTTACACTTTTATAGTAATCTATCTAACTAGAAGTAGAGTTTGGGAATTCCCTTAAGGCTGTTGAATACCACTAGTTCTTCAAAATTAATTTAGGTAGGTTTATGCCCCACATTAGTCAAAATTTCAGGCCTTGGAATAGGCTTGGAAACCTTTCATCAATTCTCAATTTGGAGTTGGAAGTATTAACACCTCTCCCATAGTCACGTAAATTACATGGATATATTCCAAGGAGAAAGTTAAGAAGGGCATTTGAGCCCCAAGAAACCATATTTATTGGAACCCTAAGATATTAGGAGTCACAACATCATAAACTAACTTACAAGTATTCCCATCTAAAACACTCGATGCTAACGAAACCAAAAATTTATATCAAACAATGAAGTATGTTATCTATATATTGGGATATTGAAGTATTGGGTGGTTGAGTGTTGAAATTTATTGATGAACACATGAAATGAACTTGTTGATACTGATAGAATAAAAACATTCATATGTAAGGGGACTATCCATATCAATTTTCATCTGTATTAGATCAAGAGGAAAGGAATCAAGTAAGGATATAATCATTGGTATGTATTTACAAGTGGGATAATAACTTGAGATATGGTGTGATAACCTTGAGTGTAGTGGTGATCATACCAAATATTTGAAACCCTTCTATGTTGGCTGCTAGGAGATCAAGTGCCAAGTGTCAAGAGATTTATAGAGATCCTATTGATGAGTATCCTGATAGTAATATAACCTATTAATTATATGAGGTGTTAGGAGTTTCTTACTGTTATAGGGTGAATGCATGAATATGGGTTACACTTTTGGGCCAAATGTGGCGATGAAATTTCAAAATTTTATTATTTTATTGAATTGAATCCTTCAAAATTCATATAAGAATTGTGAATTTTGATTGAGTAAAAATCGATTTTTTGGAGAATTATATTGTTAGACTATTGATATTTTTGCAAAAAAAATTAGTGTCATATAATCTTTCAATTTTCCATTAAATGAAATGCCCGGCCTTGCAAATTTTCACACACCTGAAGAGGTATGCGTGAACACACGTAGCATAACTTAGTCTTATATATATATATATATATATATATATATATATATATATATATATATATATATATACATGAAGAGAACTCAGTTTTGCATATTAATTTTTTTTAATGCAAAAATATTTTTTTATTATTTTTCAAAGTTGGTGAAGTAATATTTCAATTATATTTTGCACACACATCTGTCCACATAATTTTTTTTTAACTATATAAATAAATTGAAAAACCAAGAGTACTCTTTTGAAGAGGACTCATAGAAAATTATAGTGGTATGTTTTGAAATTTTTTCATCGTATATATTTTATGTTATCGATTTTTTATCAAGCTCCTTTGAAACTACCCAAAAAAATTTCAAATATTATGTTTAAAATAAATTATATGAAAAATAACATATGAATTTGAAAATGTCAAACTCATATGCCATTGGATAGAGGATTCTTTCACGAATCCAACATGGTCAACTCTACCACTCAAGGAAAAATTCCCCTAAATAAGTCAGGGTACAAAATGGTTTTGTAGAGAAATTTGCAAAGGGGTGCTAAAACTTTGATTTTTAGGACCTCAATAGCTCTATCAAGTGCTTAAAATACTTGATCAAGCGCTTGAGTTATAAATTAAAATAGCTCGATCGTGCACTTTAGTTATAAATTCGAATAGCTCAATCGAGCGTTTGAGTTATAAACTCAAATCGCTCGATCAAGCACCTGAGTTATAAATTCAAATAGATAAATCAAGGGTTTGATAAACCTGTGATCATGGTTAAACAATGGCTCGATTGAGATTATAGCTCGATCGAGCCTTTGAAAAAATAATAGCCTACCAACCATACACTAACTTTATTTATGGAATTGATGTAAAAAACTATGTACTAGGAGCTTGATCGAGCTATAAGCTTAATGGAGCTCCTGATGCCACCCAAAAAAAAAATACAAATTTGAATGTCCATGCATGTAAAAATAACATAAAACATTCATTCATAGAAAAATAACATGATGTGAAAATTACAAAAAAATCCCAAAAAACATGGGAAATTGGAGATTTCGATCTTGAAAAGGAGAGAAAGTGCCAAGCATAGAGGAAGTGCGAGAAAAAACTAAGAAAGGGATGAGAAATATGATGGACATTGAGAGATCAATAAGTTATTCAATTCAACAAATTCATGCAAATATAGGTAATTCAAGTTGTCTCACTTCTCATATTACCTGCTCCATATTGTATGCATTAGGAAATATGATTGAAAATAAGAAAAAAGATGTAGAATGAAACAATAGAACTAAGATAAAATAAGCATTGAAATTAATACCATGCTTATTATGAAACCACTTGAATTCATGCAAATTATGAACCACCTTCAAATTGTAATGGTTTAGGATAACCCACAAAAATAATTGTGTGATTTAACTAAATAAAATTGTTACATTTCCATATATTATTCACATATATTACAATTCATGGAAATTTATTTACAAGAGGGATTAGTAGAAATGGTTGTCACTTAGCACTCCAAAACATATAAACATTAGTTTTATTGTAGCTTGATATACTTGTAGGAGTTGAAAGAGAAAAAACGTGTCAAGTTCTAGAAGGAGAAAGAGGATCCCTTCTTCCAATGTGCATGTTAAGAAGATATTATTTGTTAAACATATAACAAAATTAAAATTTCATGACATCCATCAACATATATAACATTTAATGTTTCTTTGAATCCTAAATGATGATCATTACCTTTGAAAACCTCGCAAGTTTCTTCTTTCAATCCTCACATGAAGGTTATGAGAATTTTTTAAAAAGCATTTTTTTTAAAGACATACCAATTGTAGATTAGATTCATGCTTGCACAAAAATGAGATGGTATTAATATTACATAGCAATAGAATACTCAATAGAAGGCTCATGTGATTAATCCATATTAAATTCATAAATAATCAACAAAAAAGAAATAAATTAGCATGCACATATTGATGATATGCTACAAATGTTATAATGGTAATCTTATTCGATTGTGGCAATCTAATGTTGATTAAAATCATCTAGTTGTTTCTCAACATGTAATAACGAAATATATTGCAAAGTATGGTTCACAAGTAAAAAAGAGGAACCTTATTTTAAACATTGTCAATATTTGATAATAATAATTGAAAACGTAAAAGACATTGGATATACTTCTTTACATGTGCATAAAAAAGGTTCCTTGTAGAAACATATAGTTTTTTAAATACTCTTACCCATCCTTGTGCCCTAATTTCTTGTTATGTTAAAATTTTCATGTGCATTCTCCCCAAAAAGACACTCATATCACTTGTACCCCTCTTCACCACAAATTATAACAATGTAGATCCATTGTTGATAAGACCTTTAAGAATATTCATTGTTCTCTAAATCCTCTAAAACCTATATCTCTTGATTTAGTTTTGTTTCCTTATCAACAATTTCATTGGTCTTCTCATACTTCTCATCCCACATTTCTTCCACTTTTAGTTTGGGATTGTCAAATTCTCCTTAGTTATAACAAGTTCTCTCTTTAAGAAAGTTTTTTTTGCTATTGTTCTATGGTAATTTTACTTACATGTTTTAAAATGATAAATTATATGGTGCTTTTAATGAAGAAAAAATTTTCCAACTAATTTGAACTTGTATAGTATTCTTTCAAATATTAACATAGTTAAAAACTAGTTGACTAGGTTCCTTATTGTATGGAGAGTGCATTTGTGTACATTGTATTGTTTTTTAGTCACAAATTATATTATATAATTAAATTTGTATAAATTTATAGACATAGTTTTTTTTTTCTCTAACGAAATAAACTTGGCCCTTCAATTTGGTAATCACTAGCTTGATTTTTCAAGAATCCCCCTTTCTCTCAAATTTAAAATATTCTCCATATTAGTAAGGTAATAGTAATTACATTTGAAATATGTATTTAGACTTCATATATAAGAATTTAAAATTTAGTTTCTATTAGTCTCTAGTTCAACAACCTTGCAAATTATGATACAATATCTTCTTCATCAACTTTGCTAGATCTTCGTCATCTTCTCATTTTGAACCACTCTCTTTGGCTTCTTTAGTAAAATCTCCAATTCTTATAATTTTATTCCTAACACTTATTATTTTTTAATCACTTAAATCTATTTGATTTCCTTCTCACAATCTATTTTACTTGGAATTGGATTTTAATTGAAATGTTTGATGAATGAGATATATGAACAAAAACATAGTACCATCCTTGTTACAGTAGGGATCATTTTTTTGTAGAAATTATACAACAAGCATGTATATAATGGATTCAATATGATGTCACAATTTACTAAAGTTAAATACTAAATCACTTCTACAAATCAATTGTGGAATTAAAAACACAATTGCCAATCAAATGAAGAAAAGAAGAATCAATAGAGCCACAACACAGATAATTTCCCAGGGAAAGCTTGTTGCTCCAAAACCCACTATCCTCTATTATATATTCAGAATGTAATCATGAAAAAATTACATACAAATATTCTCACAAGAGACCTCCTCTACTTAGCTAATTGCCTCACATTGTCGCAGATAATACTAACCAATACTTCGCCAATTTACTGCCTCCAGATAGCCTTCCTTGCTTGCGCAATCCCTGATGAATGCAATCCCTATTATTTAAAAATTTTGGGCTTCCTTGACTATGCAGGTATCATGGGAACTCCAATGGGTGTTTTTTTGCATGGGTGCAACCCAATAATCTTACAACTAATAGTCAACTTCCCTTTCACCTAGATCTCAACTAGGTCTCCACTGGATCTGACATGCATGAAACTAATAATAGTAAATCCACAGTTGCATGTGAGATCACTGATTGTGAATTAATTAATATTTAATCATTTGATCTCTCACTACTGTATCAAACAGTTACAACTAGCACAACCGATTTTAACTCACTTAACTGAGTTAAACTAATTAAAACCTGCATTAACTAATACACCAATGCACTTCGAACTATGTTACAACTAGAATTACTCTGCATGCCTCACCAACTACCTCTAACTTGAAATTCATAAGGTAACTGCGTTTATTACACTCAATTAACTATTAAAAGTTATTTTGAGATTAGATTACATTGTATTTTCCATCTTAATTAAGGGATAACTAAAATAGGCATGCACCAAATTTATCCCACACCGGTGTAGGTACTGCTAAGGCTTGTGGTCCTGCACTAGTGTAGGTGTTTCTTGGACCTCCTCATCCCACACTAGCATGGGTGCTGAAATTGCTTGTTGAATATCAACACCCCCTCTCAACAAGAAAGGGATTATCCTTCGCCCTGATCCTACCTCTATGTTATTCGAATTTTCTCCTGGTGAGTGCCTTCATCAAAATATCTGTATCTTGATCTTCTGTGGGAATGTACTCAAGCAATATTATTCTCCTCTACACACAATCTCTGAGATGATGGTACCAGATATCTATGTGCTTGGACCTATCATGAAACACAAGATTAATCAAGAGTTTAATGCAACTATGATTATTACAATGTATCAATGTCAAATGCATCTGAGAACCAAACAAACCAACTAAGATCTTTCTCATCCAGATAGCCTCACATACAGCTTGAATTTCTACCATGTTGTTTGCTTCTGCTGAATTGAGTGCCATAGATCACTGTTTCTTTCTATACCAAGAAACTGTTGTCGATCCTATGCTAAAGATCCCTCTTGATGTGCTCTTTCTGTCTAATGGACTGCCTTCCCAATCTGCATTCATGAAGCCTTGAAGTTTCACTCCCTCTGTTTGTATGTTCCATAGACCATACTCTGATGTTCCCCTCAGATATATGAAGACATGCTTCCCCGCCTTCCAAAAGAGATTGGTAGGCTTAACCATAGCTTGACTTAGCTAGTTAACTACGTAGAAAATGTGTGATATGGTGTTCACTAGATACATTAGTGAACCAAATAACTGCCTGTAGAAAATAGCATCCACTACCTCTCTAGAAGTAGCAGTGTATAAAGCTCCATGAAATAATATGTGTACCATTTTTAATTTTGACAATATATAGGTGTAAATGAACACTGAGGGTGGCATTCCCTAAAAGGGGAAGGGGACTGTGACAACCCCACCCAAGTTTTGGATAAAAGCCACTTTTTGAAAAGGATGTAAATATTTTCAATATTTGAGATCCTGGATGAGCTGACCACAACTAGGTAAAAGGTCAATAAGTCAGGAGTTCGGGTCATATGATGGTGGGTGAGTGCGTGGTTGTCATGGCGACCCTGACTGACAGCCCCACCCAAGGTTTGGGTAAAAGTCAAAATGTAAAAAGGATGTAAATATTTTGTAATATTTGAGATCGAGGATGAGCTGACCCCGACTAGGTCGAAGGTGAGGAAGTTGAGAGGTCAGGTCATATGATGGTGGCTGAGTGTGCATTCATCATGCCAACCCCGACTAGGTCAGAGGTCGGGATGTCAATAGTCGGGATGTAAGGCGGTGTTGTGAAGTAGGGCGGTGTTATGAAGTAGGGTGTATTGTTTGTATGAGCCCATGGGGAACCACCAAGTGGCAGCATGAGATTGGTGACTGCCATACACCGTGTGAGGAAATATATATAAGTGAATTTAAAAAGGGAAAAAAAACTGAGGGCGCAACCCTCCTAATTTCGTCTCCATGACCAAATAATGGGGAATGAATTCGCCAGTAACATCTCTCCTTCCTTCGTGAGTTAAGGGGTATGCTACAGATTGGTATTAGATTTTTCCAGGTTCAAAAATAGACTAAATGGGTTTTATTACGTGCAAGTAATAACAAAAAAATAAATTTTTTTGACTAAGTAACTATCTAATGTTAAAACTTGAATAAACCTATTAATCCATGTTTTGTGAGTAATATGGAATTAACGAAAATTGTTTAAGGATAATATCATAGTCATGATGTTTATTTTTGTGGTGATAGGTCCTAGATATTTTGATTATCATGATGGAATGATATATTCATATGATTTATAGATATGTTGGCTTGCAATCAGGATTGTTTTGTTGGAACAAAAGTTTCCATGGTGAATCATGACCCTGACATTGGGTTATCTATTTTTTCTAATTGTCTAACATGTGTGATGGAAAACACATCACAAGCAACACTACACAAAATAAGTCATGATGATGAGGACTAGAATGGTTGAATGTATTTTTTATCAATCAAAATATGGAAGTGAAGGGGTAAAGTTTGATGAGGAAGAGATATTAGTTGGCTAAGGGAGAGGGAGTAATTCCCCAGACTGGATGGACACCTTTATAATCGTAAGGGATGAGGTGAGAAGATTTAATGTCGATAATGAGAGGCTGGTAAGAGCCCAAGAAATGCAAAGGAAATGGAAATATGAGAGGAGAATGAGTCAAAGAGACAAAAAAATCCCTCAAGAACCACAAGAGAATGCTAACAGAGTAGATGGTGGCAGTTCTAGGAAAAGGCACCGACAAGCAAGTGAAGACACAAAGCAATGAGGAGATTGTTTGAGCTCTTGAAGAGGAGGGAATAGCATGTAGGTGTATTATTCCAGTAGACCATCTAAAAGGGTTTCCTAGAGGCATCACCATTCTCGACATCCCTATCATTCAGTAAGAAATGAGAGGGAAAAGGAACATATAGCTGAAGAGTTTAAGAAGGAAAAGCCACCTACATTTCAATGGGATATGAAGAAGGCAAAGGATGTAGAAGCATGGTTGTTGGTAATGAAGAATTTTTTCAGAATACATGACTATCCAGAGAAATTTTCAGAATATTAAAGTTAGGATATTTTTTGCGTACAACTTGAAATGGAAATTCGATATATGGTGGGAATACCTGAAGAATGTTAGAGCCATTACCGAGAAGGAGCTGATATGGGGAGGGTTTGAAAAACTCTTCAGAGAGAAATACCAGTCTGAGAGGTATTATGATATAAAAACAGAAGAGTTTTATGAACTCAGAATGGGTCAGTTAAGCAGTGATGAGTATGTCACCAAATTTTTGGTACTGTTGAGGCATGTGCCATAACTCAAGGATGATAATATAAGATTAATAGGTTTATAATTGTATTGATTATGACATTTAGAGATAAAATTGAATTGTTGAAACCTCAAACCTTGAAGCACACCATCTAGAAATTAGGACACTACTATGAAAAAGGAAAACACAGGCCCAAGATTAGGAGAAATTGGCAGGCCAAGAGAAATGTTGGACAAAACAATATTTGGGAAAATAAAAACCCATACAAGAGGGAAGTAAGGGACCCATATCAAACTCAGTATTTTCAGCAAAATCTAAATGTTGCTAACAAGAAAAATTTTCAGCAACCAGTGATAGCACAACCCTAGTTTGAAGGTCGAGAACCACTCAAGTGATGGACCTGTGGTGGGGATCACATGAGAAGATATTTCCCACATCAGCAGAATGTTGGAATAAATATATACAACACTCAGGAGGTAAGAACAGTGGGTGAAGTGGCCCAAAGTATGTCTAGAGTTTATGCAGCGGTGGACAACCACCATGCAAATCACTAAGCATCCATTATTGAGATGGAAGGTAAGCTAAAATATAAAGTCATTTCTGTTTTTATTGATCCGGGTTAAAATTATAGTTATATCAATCGAAAAATTGTGGAGAGTGTGTATTGAGAAAGGAGTTGCACCAATAACCTTGGCTATTTTAATTAGCAATAGGCAGAAGGAGAAGAATCAACCATTGGTTAAAGTCATGCACAATTGAGCTCAGTGGCATGGACGTGGTATCTCTCTTGAATGTGTTACCATTGCAAGGGTATTACTGGGTATGGATTGGTTGTACATACATTGGACCAAGGTATATTTCTATGAGAAAACAATAGAATGCTTGGATGAACAAGGAACAAAATGGGTGTTGCAAGGCAAAAGGAAACCCATATCAGTGAGTTTGATCATTGTTATGAAAGGAAAATGCAACAACAGAAAAATATGCATGCTTTTTGTAGTACAATTTTTTAAAATTGAGGAATCTGGTGGAAGATAAAATTACAAGGAAGTTAAATTACTTAAAAAGTACCTTGTTTTGCAAAAGTATGAAATTTTTTTTCCAGTGGAGGTTCGTCAATTACCACGTTATAGGGAGCTATATTTATCTGTCGAACTAGTACCAGGAGCAACACCAACATCCAAGGCTCCATATAGAATGAGCACATGATAATTGCTTCAAATCATATTACAGTTGAAGGAGATGCTCGACAAGGGTTACATAACGCAAAGTGTGTCTCGTTGGGGAGCACCAGTGTTATTTATAAAGAAGAAAGACAAAACCCTTCGATTGTGCATTGATTACATGAAATTGAAAAAAGTAACCATTAATAATAAGTACCAACTGCCAAGGATTGATGATCTCCTTGACCAGTTAAAAGGAGAAATAGTCTTCTCGAAAATTGATTTAAGGTCAGGATATCATCAACTGAGAATTAAGGAGGAAGGTATCCATAAAAGTTCCTTTAGAAAAAAAATATGGGCACTATGAATCAATAGTGGTACCCTTTGGACTCACTAATTCCATGGCCATGTTCATGTGCCTGATGAACGGAGTATTTCATCTATACTTGGATAATTTTTTCATGGTATTTTTTGACAAAATTTTAATCTATTCAAAAATAAAAGAAGAAAATGAAAATCATTTGGCTTTAGTGTTAAAAATGTTGAGAGAACATCAGTGAGCTATCCAAATCTCAATAAGTGTGATCTCTTCCAGCCACACATACATTACCTAGAGCACGTCGTCTCTAAGAAAGGAGCATCAGTTGACCCAAAAAAGATAAAAGGTATAAGGGAGTGGCCAAGTTCAAAGAGTGTGGATGATATTAGATCATTCATGGGATTGGTGGGGTACTACAGGAGATACATTCTTAATTTATCCAAAATAGGTCACCCATTACATCTTTGCAGAAGAAAGGGAAAATATTTGAATGGAATGCACAATGTACAGAGAACTTTGAACAGTTAAAGAAACTTCTCCCCAATGCACCAGTGCTAAGAATCATAGACTGGGATAAGGATTTAGTGGCATGTAAAGATGTATGAAGAGAGGGACTTGGTGGAGTCTTAATGTAGGAATGGAAAGGAGTGTGCTAAGAATCCATAAATCTAAATAAACATGAGGAAAATAATGTAACACATGATTTATAATTAGTCGCTATAGTGCATGCTTTGAAAATGTGGAGGTGTTTCCTCCTTGGCAGGAATTTCACACTCATGGCATACCATAATGGACTCAATTATTTGTTTGGATAGTTGAATTTCAACTCCAGGAAAGCAAGATGGCTGGCCATGCACAACGAGTTTGATTTCAAGATAAAGAACATAAAAGGAAAAGAAAACAAGGTTGTTTATGCCTTGAGCAGGAGAATCCAAGTAAATCATTTGGGAGAAACAAGTGGATATCCAAAAAATATGGAGGATAGAATCAAAAGTGCTGGACAACTCGATGAAAAGTACCAACAACTGAAAGAAAATTTTCAGCCAAGAGGTGAGGATGTAGGATCTCATCTCTTTGGGGACAGATTAATTTGGTTTAAAGGAAAAATTTATGTTTCTAACAATGATTAAATAAAAAGGCTAATAATGAAGGAATTCCACGTTAAGCCTTACATAGGCCACCCAGGGTATAAATAGACCCTCACAGTTGTCAAAAGGTATTATTATTGGTTTAATAGGAAGAAAGAAGTGGCACACTTCGTAGAAAGGTGCGTGGAATGCCAATAGGTAAAAGTTGAATGTAAACACCCGACATGATTGCTGCAACCTATCCCTATTCTAGAATGGAAGTGGGAGGTGGTATTTATGGATTTCATCACAATATTTCCAAAATCAGCTAAGCAGCATGATGTAGTCACAGTGGTGGTGGGCAAACGAAGCAAGGTAGGTCACTTTGTAGCATTCAAATCCACCAATTTTTCTAATGATATAGCACAAATATTCATAAAGGATATCATGAGACTGCATGGCATCCCAAGGAATATTATGTCAAATAGAGATGTTAAGTTTAATTCTATGTTTTGGAAGGAATTATTCAAAGGATTAGGAAAAAAATTAGCATTTAGTACTACCTATCATCCACAAAAAAATGGGAAAACAGAGAGTATTAATAGGATCCTTGAGGACATGTTAAATATGTATGTGATGCATCATCCCAAGAAATGGGAAGAATATCTTCTACTTGTGGAGTTTGCATACAATAATGGACACCAAGAGTCCATAAGTGTGAGGCCCTTTGAAGCATTCTATGGAAGGAAATGTAATAATCGTATTAGCTGAAGTGATCCAGTTAACAGATTGCATGTGGGAATTGATATGCTTAGGGACATGGAAGAGCAAGTTCAGATCATAAAAAAACCTGAAAGTGGCACAAGACAGAAAAATAAGCATAGGGTGCACAAATAATTCCAAGCGGTGGAACATCTCTACCTCATAATTAAATCCAAGAAAAGTTGCCTAAAATTGGGGACATCTCCCAAGTTGTAACCATGGTATTATGGACCTTTTTAAATTCTTGAGAGAGTTGGACAAGTGGCATATATAATGGCTTTAACTCAATAAATTATAGTTCATGATGTTTTCCATGTTTCTTTACTTAGAATATATCTACAGGATTCTAATCACATGATTGATTGGTTTTTTATACAAGTGGAGCTAGAGGGAGAGTTCCAATAAGAACCAATGTGCATTTTCGACTGGAGGAGTCTCATGCTTTGGAATCGTGTCATAACGCAAGTCAAGGTGCAATGGAAGCACTTAGGAATAGAGGAGGGCGTGTGGGAAATGGTTGATTCCATGAACACTAATTATCCTTTCTTGTTTAGTGATTGAAAACGAGTATGTATAATTGTAAATATTGCATAGAGTTATGTATACAAAGCTCTATGAAACAATATGTGTAAAATTTTTAATTATGACATTGTATAGGTGTAAATGAACACCAAGGGTGGCATTCCCTTAAGGGGGGGGGGAGACTGTGACAACCCCAACCAAGGTACGAGTACGAGGCACACTATAAAAAGGATGTAAATATTTTGTAATATCTGAAATAACATGAAAAGAAATGGGATTGATTCATGGGACACAAATTTCAAAGCTAGGGATGGAGAATTTTTACTAGGGATATTATGTTTTCTTGTACAAGGAAGAAACCTGAACTTCAAGAAAACCATTAAAGGTTTCGTGGTGCATGAAGTAAAGGGACCAATTCCTGGAACTAAATAGGTTGAGGAAATTACTAAGGCCCATGCTTGCTTGTGAAAATACAACTAGGTTTTTGGTAGATAAGAGATGCAGGAGCACCTATGCCACCATGCGAGGAATTCACTACCCGAAGGCAAGGAATGTATGTGGGGTAGGAACCCTTGAATGTAGCTATCACCCAAGCTCAGAAGGGGTAACATATTGGAACATCTTAGTAAGACTTTGATGGAGTGGTGAGGTCTTGATGTAGATCTAGAAGATGAATGGACCTTTGAGAACAAGCCGTAGTCAAGAGGACTAGCTCATGAATGTTCGAACAGTAGTAGTTGCAGTCTCTTGAGAGAGTGTAGATATCTCCACTGAAAGCTTTGCATGGTGTAGAGCCAAAGTCCCATGACTGGGCCATTATCAAATGATAAGGAAAAGGCATTCGTTGTGGTGTAAAGAAATGAAAACTTGAACTTAAAGAAAGGATTAGATAAGGCTTATAATCTTGCAATCGAAACCGCATGCAGGAAAGCTCCTGATTCGAGTGATCAGATTCTTCTCTTCCACGATTGGACATCTGACGTGGATTATCTACAGGGCCCACACAACCAGGAGGATAAGCTAGATTTCGAAGGACAGACCAATTTTTGGATGATATCATAAGTAAAGCGGTGCTAACCCCGACTTAGTCGGAGGTTGAGAGGTCAGGTCGTGTTCTTAAAAAGTGATGTGCAGGTGACATGCTGAACAAAATCAACTGAAATTTGGGGGTTAGGAAGTTGGGAGGTCGGGTCGTGTTCTGATAGAAGGATGTGTGGGTGATTCGTTGAACCAACTAGGCTGAATTTTGGGGGTCGAGCAGTCAAAGGGAGGCAAAGTTACGAGCTCTGGGATGAGCCGACCCCAACTAGGTTGAAGGTTGGGCAGTCAGGTCGTATGATGGTGGGTGAGTGCGTAGTCGTTATGTCGACCTCGACTAAGTCGGATTTCATCAAGTCGAGAGTCGAGGTAAAAGGTGGCGCTGTGAAATAGGGTAGTGTTCCGACCCGACCATCTAGATTTCACTCACTTATTGTTTGTACAAGCCCATGGGGAACCACTATGTGGTAGCCTGATATTGGTGATCACCATACCTGGTGTGAGGAAATATATATAAGTGAATGGAAAAAGGGGAAAAAAATAACTGAAGGAGAAACCCTCCTAATCCCGTCTCCATGGCTCGATAATGGGGACTAGATTCGCCAGTAATGTCTCTCATTCCTTGGTAAGGTAAGGGGGTATGTTACATCCTATGAGTGGGCATAAGTTCTTCCATGAATCAGATCATTCGGATAGTGACAAGGAAGTAACCAACACCTAAGACCCTTTGGAAGTAGATATGTCTCAAGAAAAGTTAGCTATCATATCCTCTACCATGGTTCCAAAAAATCCCTCGGACTTGATCATTGTACAAAATAAAAAGAAGGAACTTTGAAAACAATCATGATCATGGGTGGGTTCCAAAATTAGAGTTTTTGTTAATGTATTAGTTTTGTCAATTTAAGCAAGATTTAGAGTTGTATTATTGCCAATGCCCCAAATTTGTAGGCTTATTGTAAATCTTGACGTACTAGAAACGTAATTTGAAAATTACAAGTAATAAAAATTTAACCTGAAAAAGTAATTATATTCTCAAAAATGTTATAAATAATTTTTTCATACCTATTTATAAAAAAAATAATTATTAATTTTTTATACATATATTAAAAATAATTATAATAAAACATTCTTTATTCAAATTTGATATAGTACATGGTAAATGGGTAAGAAGATAATATATATAAAGTTGTAATTTTGAGAATTTTAGAAATATAATGATTTGTAAAGATATATAAATGAATGTAGTTTAATATTTTTTTTCTTAATCTTTCATCATATTTCTGAACGGAAATTGATGAATAAGTTTGTGGAATAGTAGTATAAAAAATGTTGAAGAGTGTATATCAATGTGATTTTAGTATTTATAATCAAATTATAATTCTATTGGTATTTGGCTTTTGTGATCCATGATATTTGCGTAGAGATATTTCACTGATAATCACATAAAAAAAAATTATACAACGTAAATTATGAAATGAGAACTATAAACTCAAAATAATAACTCTAACCAAAAAACCCCAAAAAACCTAAAAAAAACAGCTTGCAAACGAAAAGCAACAATGCTAGAATAACAAAACTTTTTTCAGAGGTAAATTTTCAACCAATTTTTGTGTGCCAAAAACACCCCCAAAAATTAAAGTGAAGATGCTGAAATAACATTTTTTTTAAGGATAAATTTTCAACATTTTTAAATACCATGTAAAAGGTAAAATATCATCACTAAAAAAAAAACTCAAAATTTCAAAAGAAAAATGAAAACAAAAATTTAGAAATAAAAACAAGAGTTAAAACAATAAAAAAAACAAAAGCTAAAAATAATAATAAGTAAATAATAGTATATATTAGAAAAAAAACATAAAATTAAAAAAAAAAAAGACAACAAGAAATAAAATATATCAAATTATATAAAAAAACCAAAAAAAATTAAACATAAAAATAGAAAAAAATAAATAAATAAATTAGCCTACAAATATAGAGATAAAAATTAAAAAAAAAAAAAATACAAATATAAAGAAATAAATAATTCAAAAATAAAATTATAATAAAAGAAATAAATTTAACCAAAAAAACATAAAAATAAATAAATAATATTTTATTAGACAATTAAATAAATAAAAAAAAGAGGGTCTTGTGGTCAAAGCAGTTTAGAAAAAAAAAAACAAATTCATCAAGTAATGAATATTAATACTGCAACGGAGCTCTGCAAAAACCTAATCGCAATGTCTTCCGCCGTCGCCATCAATTCCTCGGCCCTGTTGAGCTTTGTAGCCACTGACTCCACGACAGAGTGAGCAGGATCTGTGGGTTTCCACGCCGCAGACCATTGGGGTCTTTCTTCTCAGAAAATGAACGGTGAGTAGCATCGAATCAGCCTTTCGGCAGTATATTTGGCCTAGGTCGCAGGACCATGGGTCAATTCCGACTACACAGACACGAATGTTGTTGGTGCAGAGGATTTTTTCGTAAAGGCTTCAGGCGGCTCTGCAACCACCGTTCTTACCATAGTCCAAAGGGTTACAATTGAGGCTCAGATTTGGGGTTATACTCCACCTCTCTGGGCTGTCGCTGACACTTTTGAAGGCAAGGAATCAGGATTCCTCACTGGTGAATCGGCTGCATCAGAGACCACCCAAGCAACTACATTTCTCCACAAAAATGGGGCGATCGGTAGCTGGATAGGGGATGCTTCGGAAAACCCTGTCTACAAGGAATACAAGATCCAAGCAAGCATGCCCTTAGACTCCACCTCTACTGCATGCAAGAAGCATATATGCTTCTTGGGCCAGTGAGATCTACCAGAAGAAGCACCAACATTTCAGATCCAAATCATTCTCCTCTCTGGAAAAACGTTGCTACAATGGGTGCGCGCAACAGATCTAGTACAGGATCTTTTGCGAAAACTCGAACTTTGGCTGGGGATTCCTTCTTCTTATCAGAGATTGCTGTATAAACGTAAACAGCTAGAGGACCCTTTTCCCCTCTCCTTTTACTGTATTCAAAGAGATGCATCTATTGTACTTACCCTTCGTCTAAGAGGAGGGTCCTTAGGGTAGACCTCCTCTGCTCCTCCATTCTCTTACAAAGATGCAATCCATAAAGAGGCAGTCCATCCACAGTCCTCTTTGAAAGTTGCTCAACCAACTATGGCTCCCAAGCCTTTTTTAGTGGATAAATTGGAGGAAATTCCCTCTATCGAATTCTCTCATCCTGCACTTGCAGATCATTACCAGACATTTGCTGAATCTGCAATCATCTGTAGATTTAATGGCTTATGGCCTCCTACAACAGATTTATACCAATGGATCCACTCTAACTGGACTAATAAATGCAAGATCTACTTATGCTCGAAATGCTTCTTCATTGTGGCTTTTGCCTTAAACGAAGATTACCATAAAGCCTTAACAGGAGGCCCTTGGTTCTGGGGCACGGCTGGGCTTTTCCTCACCCCATGGTTTCCAGACTTCGACCCTTCTACTGTTGTCATCACCAAACTTCCCACTTGGGTCAGGCTCCTGAACCTTCTGGTGCATCTTTGGCATTTCTCTGTTTTCTTAGCTATTGGAGACACCTTAGGCTGCTATCTCCCCACAGATACCTCTAGAGGGGAGAAAGGACTCTACACGTACGACAGATTGTGCGTGGAAATGGACATCAGCAAAGGATTTCCAGATCAGATCAATCTCAAAATTGGGGACTTCCATTGGACACAAACCTTGGACTATGAGAATACGGCCTTCCGATGTCGCCATTGTCATCAAACGGAGCATCTCCAAAATTCTTGCACTCAGCTCCAAGACAAAAATAAGAATCTCAATCGCAAGCCCAAATCCATGAGCTTGAATCCCTGTGTACCTCCCCCCCTATGGATGACACAGATTCGTCTAGCTCGAATGAGGAGGAAATTGAAGCAGATGGGGAAAATTCTGGGATTCCGATGGACGCCCCCTTAGCTAATCCTGCGGACTCCTCTTCCCCTCCTATTTCTCAGAAATGTGCTCATGTATCTTCTTCCTCCGACTCTGATAAGGATATTCCACCCTCAACACAGAATATTCTACAACTAGTCACAGCCCAGCCAAATTCCAATGACTGGGTCAAAGTAAGCAAGAAAAAAGGGAAAAAATGTCGTTTGGCAGTATCCACCCACACTGGGTAGTTATCTTTATCCAGCTCTTGTTTCTTTGTTATCCTTGTTATCTTTTTTCTCATTCCTTGGCTGGTATTCAAGAGTGGGGTTGTTAGCCTTTCACCTCTGGCTCCCTTGCTTCTCAGAATCGCTTGCATGCAAGCTTTGATTGTAATACATATTTTCTCTTAATAGATTTAGTCTTGTTCAGAAAAATAAAATAAAAAATAAAAAATATTACATTTAAAAAAATCAATAAAATTAAAAAATAAACATAGTAAAAAAATTCAAAATAAAAATTCAAAATAAAAAATATTAGACAACTAAAAATAAAAAAACAATTATAAAAAAAAATTAAATAAATGAGAAAAAAATTAAAAAATAAAACATTGAAAAAAATTAAAATTAAAAAAATTAAAATATCTAAAAAAAAAAAAGCATTAAAAAAACCTAAAACAATTTAAAAAAAAATCACAATTAAAAAACTAAAAAAACATTAAAAAAAAAGAACACAAATACAATTTAAAATATATATATATATATATATATATATATATATATATATATATATATATATATATATATATATATTAATAAAACATTAAAAAATAAAAAATAAAAACCTAAAAATAAATTAAAATTTTTAAAAAATTAATAACAAATATATCAAAAAAAAAAAAAATGTGTGGCACTCAAGACTTTGGGTGGGCTCAACCTGATTCTTGGAGTCGGGTTGAACTTGCCCAGTGGCCCCTAGGGCCTCTCGACGGGCTGAACCTCGGGGGCCACCCGATTCTAAGAATTGACTCTCAGCCCCGTCGGGTGGCCCGTGGGGTGGCCGCCATGGGCCGGATAAGCTTGGCCAGCTTTGCTGGCCCATGACGACTACCACTCAGGCCACCTAGCGGGACTGGTCATAACCTATTCTGAGAATAAAATTAAAACAAAAAATATTGAAAATAAAAAAAATAAAAAAAATAAAAAATTGATAAAAATAAAATTAAAAAATATAAAAACAAATAAATAAAACAAATTAAAAAAATAATCATAATTAAAATAACTAAAAAAACACAAATATAATTACAAAAATAAATAAATAAAATAACTTAATAAAACATTAAAAAATAAATTAAAAAAACCTAAAAACAAATAAAAATAAAAAAAAAAATAATAACTATTATATCAAAAAATAAAAAAATTTGTGGTCTTCAAGGCTTTAGGTGGGCTCAACCTGAATCTGAGAATCGAGTTGAGCCCGGATATGGGACCAAGGTGCTGAAAGATGATTCTCAGAAGTGGCTCGAGGGGCGGCTGTCGTGGGCCGGCCGAGCAGGCCAAGCTCGCCCAGCCCACGGCGGTAGCCCCTCAGGGCATGGTTGATTCTCACAATTGGCCTTTCCCCACCAGGTGCCTCGAAGGGCGGCCATCGTGGGCCAGCAGGATGAAGCTCTGTCAACCCACGATGGCCGTCCCTTGGGCCATCCGGCGAGGCAAGACCGATTCTTAGAATCAGCCTTGCCTTGCCGAGTGGCCCGAGGGGTGACCGCCGTGGGCCGGTGGAGCCAGCAAAGCCCTCGAGCAACTCAACTGTTATTATTTTTTTATTTTATTGTTTATTTTTTTTATTTTTTTGAATTTTTATTTTTAAATTTTAAATTAAATATATATATATATATATATATATATATATATATATTAAATTATTTATTTATTTAATAAAAGTATATGATTTTCACAGACTAAAAAAAAAAAACATTAAAAAAAATAAAATAAAAAAGTTGTATAATGTAATTTTCACTTTATTCTTTATGTGAATCATTTAACTTTGGAAAAAAAATGCTATTATTATTAATATTTGACATAAAATTCATAAAAGTTGTGAATTTTTTTATATTTTTTGGGTTAATTTTTCTTGTCAAAATGGATTATTTGACATGTCACTTTTAGCAAAAAGACTCAAAACGCATATTTTTTCAGTTATATCTATATTCAAAATGTGTATTTTTGTGCAAACTGTTAAAAATTCTTGTTTTTTAGTGACAAGTATTTCATGGGAAATGAAATAATATTTAACAATATATAATTAGATTGAAGATCGAAACATCAAAATTTTGGTTTTTTCTTTTTATCACTCCAAAAAATCAAATATCTCACTACAAAAAAGAAAAAAAACCTGAAATTTAAAAAAAATATGTAAGTGAAGAGGAATAAAACGAGTACTTCAAAAATTGTTAAATTTAGAAAATAATTATTAGCGCTTAATACATTTGAAAATTTAAAGTAAAAAGTAAGTCTTCTAAAAAAAAGTGGATGATGTTGGCATCAACGCTTTTCAAAATCAACATAAAAATCACTAAAATTTAAAAAAATGTTTATACTTGGTACATAAAAAAATTTAATGTGTCAAAAACATGCTTACAAAAATTAGGAGTATTTTGAATCATCACTTTTCAAAATCAGATGATTTTTTGCTACCTAAAAAAATTGGGTACTCGTTTTCGTTCCTATTTCAAAGTTTACGTTGCTTTTAGTCTATGCTTTTCTAACCAACCATTGTCGTTCATCTTCAGGACATATGAGAAATCAGATTATGGCGTCCTATTTTAAATAGATGAAGAGAAGGGTAAACTTGTCATTAGAATGTAATAGCTAGTTTGACTAAAAGGGACGAATTAGTTTGGAGTATAGATAATTTTTTAATTTATGTTATATTTTATTGTTTGAGAGATGGCTTTTGTGATCCATAAATTTTGAATAAAAATATTTCGATAATAATCACATACGAAACAATTTCGTCGACGTGTTTCGAACCAACTATTGTGGTCAATGTTCAGGACAAGATGAGAACACAAATCAAGGCCTTTGGTTTAAATAGATACAAAGAGAATCAAACTAGCTCTTATAATATAACAAGAATTAAATATTTACATACCTAACAAGAAATTTAAATAATTTAAATTTATTAATTAAGTAAAAATAATGATTATAAATAAATAATTAAATTTAAGTCGATTTCCTTTATTTTTAATATATATATATATATATATATATATATAACTTAATTATCAAAAAAAGTTAAAGAAATAAGCCAAAAGGAAAAAGTTCACGGGAACAAAAATGGTAAAGAATAAAAAACCCTAAAAAAAAAAATTAAAAAATAAAATATAAAAAACAAAAACAAAAATAATAAAATAATAAAAAATAAAACAAAGTCCCAAAGGAATTAACAAGGGGACAAATAGGTTAAAAAAAAAAACTAAGAGGATAGGGTAGGGATCCAACACCTACTAATGCTTCAACCATCGTCTCTATTCAGATTCACTGGCCTTTTTTCAATTTCTAAGGCATTACTTAATTTATGATGATGAAAATGATCAATCCTAGTAATGACTTTAGCTTCTTCAATGCAGATGTGACGGCTAGTATTCTCAACATGTTTTGCCAATGCAGAGGAGCAAAATCTGCCATGTTTAAGGTCAGTCGTATGTTCACAAATTCTTTGATTAATGGATCGATTAGTTTCACCAATGTAAGAGGTTCGACAGGAGCATGGAATCATGTAAACACCTTTACCCTCTTTAGGGTTTACTGGGTCCTTCATAGATATTAAAGAGCTTTGAATAGTGCTAAGGGGCTTGAAAGTTGAGTAAACATTATGTTTCTTAAGGACCCTAGCAATCTTATCAGTGGTTCCTTGAATGAGTGGAAATGCACTCTAGAAACCCAATCTTTGGATTTTTTTTTGTTTCTAGGACCTTTTTCAGCTTTACGAAAAGCTCTGAGGCATTGGGATTTGCCGTAACCATTCTTATTGAAGACGCTTAGGAGGTGGGATTTCTCTTCATCAAGGTGGAATCTATCCTAAATTCTAAAAGCCTTGTAGCTAAGGTGCTAAGAACACCTTGATTTTGAGCAGGGAAATGATGCAAACTTGCATGGAGATATTGCTCAGTGTGCATTTTCTTTTGGTAGACTTGATGGGAGAAAGAACCATCATCCTTTCTTGTGACAAGAACGCCAAGAAAAGGTAAGCTACCATTTACTTTTTCTTCCATAGTAAACTTAATGGAGTCGGAATAGATATTAAGATGATGGAGGAAAAGGTCCAACTTCTCTTTACCATGGGACTAGATGACGCAGGTGTTTTCTACAAATCTCTTCCAAAGTTTAGGTTGGAACAGAACAGAGGAGAGGGCCTTGGATTCAAGATCCTCCATGAAACGATTAACCACAGCGGGGATAAGGGAGAACCCATCACCATGCCGGAAGTTTGCTCGAAGATTGCACCTTCAAAGCCAAATAAAGTGAAGGTGAGACAAATCTTAACAAGATGAGCAGTATCAGAAAAAGTGATATGGTTGATGACATCAATAGCATTGTTGACGTGAATCTTGGTATATAATGAAACCACATCGATAATATTATTAAATTTTCTAATAATTTTATTTATTTATTTCATCAACCTATCTCTTTATACTATATTAACATTATTCCACTAATGTTATTTTATTCACAGTAATATAATTTTATTCATGTTAATGTTCGTTACTTAGTTAAATAAATTTTTCATTAAAGTAATTAAAAAATATATTATTATATTCTATTATATTTAGTTTTTTATATTCTATTATATATAATAAAAGTATAATTGAAAATATTTAATTCATAAATTAAATATTTTTATTTATTAAAAAATAGAGTTTATAAAAGTTGTTGGGTTAAATGCAATGAATTACATTACACTTCACTTATAAAAATTCGAATATTAATTTCTTATTTACATTATATTTCATAATATGGTAATCACCAATTTATAAAATATAAAATTTATTTAAAAAGTATTCGAATATATAATAAATATATAATTATTAGTTCATGACTAAGCAAGACTCAGTTTAACATTAATAATAATAAATTTTAATGTTAAATTTTATAAATCATTATAATATTTCATATTTTAATTAAAAATAATAATTTGTTAGTATTTCATTACTTTAAAAATTTGTACTTGGTTTTTCATGCATATCTCATACCACCCATGAAATTTGATACCCCAAAACTCATATCTAAAATCTTTGTAATCTATTAGGCATCATTTGTACTTGGTTTTTCATATATATCTCATGTCACTCATGAAATTTGATACCCTAAAAACTCATATCTAAAATTTTTGTAATCTATTATACATCATTCGAAAGACTTATTGTAATATTCACATATTACAATACTATGTGGATATCTGCCTCTCTAATTTTCAACAATAATATGTAAAAACAATTGCAAGTAATTTTTTTACCTTAATACTTCAATTAATTACCCCAATTATCCTTTCTTTAAATCAATTCACTTCATCTATATTTTTAATGTTAATTATCCATACATTTGATTTTCTATAAATACGACCATGAAAAGACATAAACCCACACTTCCTACAGGGTGTCCATAACCATCTACCAAACACCAATAGCATGCATCTCTACCGTTGCTTTTCGTTTTTGTGCCTGCTGAATCGAGCAAGAGTATTTGAGGCAGAAATTGGAGGTCTAGGGTCTTGTTCGTGCATTGAATTTGTGTAGGAGACGAGAATGGTTTGTGACATTTTCTTTTTCCCAGTTCATGCAATGCAAGGCCTGTGGGTGAAGATTTATTTCCTTTGCAGGCAACCACAATGAGCCCCCTGAGAGCCTCTATGCGGAGAGGAGTTTATTTGTTATGATCAATTTTTTCTACATCATCCCTTTAAATCTATGAGGACAAATTTTTCAAACCAAGGTAAGTAAATTTAGATATTTATTTTCTAAGAATGTAGTTGTCATACATAGTAAAACGTTCCATTACTCTTAATTCTGTAAACTTATTTTTATTTTTCAATAAGGTTTTAATTTCTCTGTAAGTTTGTGTGTATTTCTACATTATTAGATGCATACACATAGAATGAAAAATAAATAAATAAACATTATATTATTTTATTTTAATTAATAAATTAATTAAATATTTGGATTTCTTAGTTTTTGGTTTGTTTGTTTTTTTTTTTAAAGTTTTCATTGTTTTCTTCTTATGCTGTCATTCACATCTCTTGAAGATGGGATACCCATTAAGATGTCACAAAATTTTGTTAATACTTTGAAAAATCCAAATTACCATTCTTAAAAAAAAATTAATTTTCCTCAAAAATAATATGCTACCATATGATAAAGTACTTTAAAAAAAAATTTAAAACAAACAGAATATGTTATCTGTAAAACACTAGTTTTCTGAGGATTATGATTGACCGTGTTCTAGATTTCTTGAACAAATTTAATTTAATTTACTTGATCAAGGTACAAATGCTTTGCATCCCTATTTCTCAGTGATTTGTGTTTTAAGAGTGTTTGATATATTTAGATATGCTTTTTTGGGTAAGCTTTTATGATCTGTTGGAAAACTCGCAATAGTATAAGCAGTGTGTTTTTGACTAAATTGAATTAAAATTCTCGTCTAATAATAATGTATGTATTATAAGATTATTTATAAATGATTTAATATCAATATGCTATTTAGATCAAATTGGAATGAAAATTAATTCACATCACATTTCCTGAAATTTCATTCTTACACATTTAAATAGATTTTTTTTCAGATGAAAAAGACATTTACATACCTGTCTACTTAAAAATTAAAAATTGTGAATTGTTTTACCTCAAATTTAGATTAATATTCGAAGCAGAAAAATTCGTATCTGTTATATTTTTATTGATCACATGTTTTATAATTGACCCTTACAGCGCTACTTTATTTCTCCTATCATTTAAGCTGAAATTTCGAATTACTTCTTAATAGAAATATACTGGTACTCAATGGAGAAGTGTTGAATTTTTTAATACTCGATTCATTGGTTATGAGGGGTTTGGCCTACCAGATCATGAGGCCTACCAATATAATAATACGTAAATTTTGTGCTAAATGTAAATGTAAATAATATTCAAGCATGTGAAACAAAAGTAAAATTTGAATTATGAAATAGCATTTCCTTAATGTTTACACTGTTATCTTAAAGTTTGGAAAATAATATTGATCTTATATTCGGTCAATTTTAAAAAGTTAAAAATAAAAGAAAAAGTATTATAGTTTTAAGTCAGCATGAAATCATGCAGTTGTTTTAACTAATTTTACCCGTAAAGTTGAAAAAAAATCTATATTTAAAATAATAAAATAATAATTGATTTTATTAATTAAATTATAAAAATAATAAGTAAGTTGTGTAATATTTTATTATTTTAAAATATGATTTTAGTTATTATTAAATTAATATTGAGTAATATAAATTATAAAGTTTAGTTATGCAAAATAAATATTTATTTTTTAATATTATTGAAAATTATTTTTCAAACATTTTATTGCATCATAATTTGGAGGTTACCCATTCAAATTTTCTGTCTTTTTTATTTTATAGGAATACTCCTCATCATATTTAATATGTTCAAATTTTTTCCACATAGGCTAACATCTCTTAAGACAAATATTTAATAACATTACTAATTATTTAGTTATTAATATCTAGAAAAAAATTGATTGGAATTTATATAAATATTTTGTTAACATTAATAATTATTTATACTTAAAAATAGATACAATTAATTTTTTTTTTTAAATAATATTGTGTCTCACTCTCTCTCACACACACACACACATCTTAGTAACTTAATTTAATAGATTTTGAATTAAGATAAAAAAAAATTCTAGGAGCATTTAATCTATTAAAGTCACGAAACACTAAACAAAAACTAGAGAAATGAAATATATATATATATATATATATATATATATATATATATAGTTTATATAAATAGAAATTAATTTTATAAATAATAAAAAAATTTATATATATATATATGAACAATTACTTAATGTGTAAGAAATATAATGTCACATCCATATACCCACGTGTTCGTTGATAAAAAATATTTGTTAATTTAATGAAGTTAGGTGTTCAAGAAGTCGTTAGGGTTTGAGCAGTTGGGATCTTGGTAATGATCTCAGAGCCAACTTACCAATACCTTTCGATGTTCTATTTGCCTATCCCTCCCAGTTGGATGGTAGCAAAAAAATTTATATGGAAGCCATGTCCCAATTTGGAGAAAGGTAAATAATTATTACATTACTGTCTTTTTAACTCTTTTAACAAGAATCAGTTGAAAAACGAATTCTTGAATAAATTTGTGTTGCATACTGAAGGGTGGGTGATGGTGATTGTCATCTCCTCGGTCACAATGTGCAAATAAGTGTTGTTTAATGATGGAATTTTAAGAGCATGGGGAACTCGAAGAGTAACCTCCATCGCTCCAATTTTCTTAGTCCACTGGTTTATATTCTCTTCCACATGCGCGTTATTTTTCTCCGCCATGGCTGCCATGGTGGTGGTCGTTCTCACCTTGGACACGCATGAGAAATGCTCTACGTTCTCACCATTTCTCTGCTTCGTATTGCATCCCCTTCTGCCATGAGCGAAGGGAAAATGGTTCTTTGACTAAAACAACTTAAGAAATCTGGTATTGTTTGATTTAATGATAGTTAAATGATTATTAAATTTAGAGTTTTCTCTTCCAAATGAAAAATATCTCGAGTAGATATTTTATTTAATATCTAAGTACTGAACTTGTATACCTTAAGGGTTTTGCTTTAGTTTAGCATGGATTAAGTAAGATATTTTGAAGTATTTACATGTGAAGCGATAGTTTTCTTCAAAACATTGTTACTTTTTACTTTTGTAATATCCCTCATTACGGTGATATTGTTTGTCTAAAAGGTTATGCATATAGAAACCTTATGCTATTTTTTTTAAGTAAAGAATATATTTTTAGAAAGAAAATATATCTATTTTTAATAGCTAAAGATAAGCAATTTTATATATAATAATATTGCATATGCATCTTATCTAAGAAAGGATAGGAGAAGCAATTTTATATATAATATTTCATATGTAACTTATCTAAGAAAGGATAGGATGCTTGTTCTTTCTTAAAAGGGATTTCATACATGTGTAGGAAATGATAAGAAATCCAATCTGTTTTAAGAAATGCAAGCTATTTTCTTGAAAATGAATATAGATTAAAGAGGGTAACTCTTGAAATATTTTCATGTGTAGTGAAGAAGAAAAGAGTGTGTTAAAAGTTAAGAAATCCAATTTTTTTCTTGAAAATGAATTCTTGGAAGAGTTTTTATGAAGATGTATGTATACATTAACCATGTTGTGAGTATGTATATATAAATTACCATGGTGTTTGTAAATACTAGTTATTTAATAAACCCATGGATAGATTACCCTGGTGTTGGTAAAGAATTAATTAATTTATAAATCCATGGATAGATTACCATGGTGTTGGTAAAGATTGGTTATTTAATAAATCCATGGATAAAATAACTATTCAGTTATATTTATTTAGAACAAAACACTGTGTGATTACTTTATGCTATCATAATTATTATGTTAGTTTCATTTGGAAGAAGATCATGCATAGGCATGCAATATAAGTATTAACTTTCATTGGAAAGAATATAAATATTTGTAGGTGGGAAAGATAGCATGTCGTGCTATACTATATTGGAAATGATTGTTTAGTATAATTTTTGAAAAAAAAGACATGTATTTATATTCTTAATTACATATTTTTACAAAAAGAAAACATATGTTTACATGCTCACTAGCATTGAGATTTCATTTGGGAAGACTCGTGAAGGAAGCTACGTGCTTCGTTGGAGACTCTTTTGGAATCTATATGCCTTTGCATGCACGGGAGCAACATTTGATATGTTAGATTGCACTCCATGTACTAAAAGTAATAGATCAAGGATTAGCTATTTTGACTAGATTATGTAAATTGCATGCACGAATATCGTAACTAATGTATCAGTTTATTTTAAATATATGCTGGGGAGATGTAGCTATTGTCTTGCAGGAATGTGCGCTTATGTGACGGAAACATTAGTTAATGTGATGACTTATAACTAGCACATATGAGGTATGTGTTGTTAAAGGGAGAATGTCAAGGTACTTTTCTTGCATGTCATGAATATACATGAGTAGATGGAGAAACTACTATAGTATAGATTTATGAAATGATTTATTATAAATTATGAATCTTGACATCAATGTACGTTGAAGGTAACATTAGAAGGGTATGACAGTGATATGTATAAAGGAAATATTATGCTTAACCCGGTGGCAGGTAAATGATTATGGTTCATGCAGATGAGTGCGAACTACCAGATGATCTAGTGTATGATGGACCATTGTAGGTACATCCATGCCATCGAGATATGAAGATATGAAGACCAGAGGGTAAATGGTATCATATTTATTGTAATGGCTTTAAGCTAGATATTTGTATATTTCCTTGTAGGATTTATAAACGATGGTTGAGGGATGGTCTCCCTTATAAGCCATTGAGTGAGGGCTGATCACCCTCACGAGCATTTAATAATAAAATTAAACGTTTGCTGGTTTTCACCCTACGGGGTTTCCAGGGTATATTGGTGTTCAATGATGTGATTGATTATTGTGTCATGATGATGATGTTGATTCCTTTCTTGTTGTGAAGTTTCATAATTCCAAGTATGTGATGACTACATGAATAATGAAATGAGTGGAAGGTTACATCATACAGTATTATGTTAATGTATTGTAATGGAGGTTTTTAATGGTTAAGGAGCTTACTATTCTTATTCTAAAGTTACGCTATGAACTCCTAAACATTCTATGTAATGATGAGTAAGGAATATTTAAATGGCGAATGGTTAGTTACCCATGAGTAACTTGTATAAAAAAAAAATTATCTCCTTACATTTCCATGTGAATTTAATGGTGTACGTTACAAGTGGTATCAGACCTAAAGGTTGCAACAATGGTGCCTTTGGGATTTAGCGAAAATAAATTGAGGGATCTGAGATGAAATGCATGTATGTGAAGGAAGGCGTCACATCTCTAATCTAGGTTGAATAAAGAGTTTCAAGGGATAAGTATTATTATCCCTCTTTTATTGAAACAATAGTTATTGCATTTATGGAAAATAAAATGCATACAAAGTAAATAGCAATGAAGTTAGAGTTTCTTTAAAAATGATATATATTTTCCATGTACGTAAAGACAAACTTACAATGTAAGTTCTTGAAAATATTTCTATTATGTTAATATTTTAGAAATATATTATTCCTAGAGATATACCATGGTAAAAGACCAAACTACTATGCTAGTTTTGCTGAGAAGAACCCATGTGAGTTCTTGCAAAGATTACTAGTATGTATCTTGAAAGGTGTGAGCAGTAGTAAAACATAAATAAGTAAAATTGCTTGCCTTTATATATATCTTATTTAAGAAAATATAGAAAGCATGTTTTCTTTTAAAAGAGATTTTGTACCGGTGTGTTAAATGATAAGGAATACAAGTTATTTTCTTGAAAATAAATATAGGCTAAAGAGAATAATCTCTTGAATATACTACATTTCTAGATGAATTACATGTACAAAAACTAAAGTAATATTTTGGTTTCCTTGAAATATATACATGGTTAATGTGGGTATAATATTTCGAGAATAAGGCATGTATTCTTATGTTTTATTCCCTTAGTTTTATGGAAAATAAAACCATGTTTTGCATGCCTATTATGTTATATTTCCTCGAAGAGGTATCATGAGTTTTCCTACTCAATTATGTTAAGTACTCTATTAGGAAATTAAGATTAGAATATTTATGCATTGTATGCATAGGAAAAATAACCAATGTGTTAGCTTTATTATCTTTGCATGCTCCAAAGGCAAAATCTGAAGTGGTGGGTCTTTTGTAAAAGTTTAAGTAAAGCGAATGCACATTGTGTCATTTTCCATGAAAGGAATATCTGAACAGATATAATGATTTGTCTTGTATGAATGTGTGCGTGTGTGAAAAATGTCATAATAATGTGGGAGTTATTTGACATCAATTGATAATTACTTACTCACACTAATGTAGAGATGTTAGAAGAAAGCATGTTGTGACATTGTATTCACATCTCATATATGCACATGAATAGGTGTTAAAGGATCACTCAAAGATTGATTATTTATTGATTAAGGTTTTATCTAATCATGCTATAAAATCTTGTCGATGTTTCTAAAAGAAAACATTGTTGTAGAGGAGAAATGTGAATTTCCTGATGGGGATGAGTACTTCAGTAGGGAGAGAAGTTCTTCAAATGAAATAAAGATAAGTATTTTATTTTATTTTAAGAAGTCTATGCATATGCATGTTGATTTCCTTTAAAAATGAATTGTTATATACATGGCATTGCATGAGATTAGCTTCCATTTAAGAGAATTTTTAAAAAAAGTACACGCTATTATAATATACTTTTTCTGGATAAGAATATGCATATGAGATTAATATGTGTATTATGCTTTATTTCTTTAGGAAAGAAAGTATAAAAGTCATGAAAGAAAAATAGTTACGTTTTGAGTTTGAAAAGAAGTAATTGTTGTTGCATGCAATAAAATTTCTAAAGTTACCATGCACTACTTTAAAAAGATGAATGTGTATAGTGATGGTGTGTGAAACTAATGCATGAATGAAAAAGATGAGGAAAGTCCTTATATAAGATGATAGAGTGTTAAAATTAAATTGAATGAAGCCTCTTAATGGGTCAAGTTGTGAGACTTAACTGTGATGACTAGTTGACTGACTAGTGTTTGCATGAGTCGTCATGAATGCATTAAACTTATTAATAACATGAATAACTAATTAAAGTTATATGCACGAATCGATTTTGACTAAAGCTATTTGAAAGTTGTGAACAAGTGATTATGATAATTACTTCGTGTGTCAGTCTGTTGGAACAGAACATTATGGGAATTGGAAATGTTTGCACTCATACCCTAATCGTTATTGACACATACACATTAATGAATATTTGTATATACTTTTATGCATGACGACATTGTATGCATGACAAAATTTTATGCAGGAACTTAAAATGATTGCGTAAGATAATATGTGCTTGAGAAATGCATATTTACAATTAGCATTGTTTATTATAGTAAGCATGGGTAGCTTAATGGAAAGAGAAAATCTTTGAAAATAAAACATCGCAAAAATTTTAATGTGAATTGCAACAATAAATGTTAAAGTATCGTGTTTTAATATGCAAGATTTTGTTATTTCATAAATAATACTGTACAACACATGTATGTTACTTCTAGGGGGGGAAGTTGTGACAGCTTCATTAAAGTTAACTAGAATTAACTAGTTAAAGACAATTTGTTTAATTTTCTTTTATCTGGCAAGAAAAACTTAAATCGTCACTATTGATAAAACAAATTATTTAATTTGCTGAAATTAATTACTAAAAAGAAAATCTTTTTAAGCTGATGGTAAAAATGTTTCCAAGAATAGGAGGTGGTTGGGGACAGTTGGAAAGACAGTTACCTACTCCTCTAAGGATAAAGTTGAATCCCAGAGGAGGAGTGGGCATTTTGTGAAATTGGTAAAGGGAGAGTATTTTCTAGAGCTAGTTGGGACCAATTGAAAATAGCCTACAGCAACCCTTGTAAAACCAGAATTTCTGAGTGTGACTGGATTGGCCATCCAGAGGTCATAGCAGAAAGATCCACTGTTAACCTGTGGCACCATCTAGATTCTGGAGCTAGGGGCAAGTGGAGGATGTAATAGCCTCCCTTGATGGTTGGGAGGACCACAGCTTGAAAGACTAAATTTCCATATAAGTATAAAGATTTTTTAGTGTGCTGTGCTATTTTGAATTAATATGGAAATATTGGCTGTCTCGATGTGAAAATGACTCGAATTGGTTGTAGAAACCAACTCCCATGGGTTGGGAGGAGCATTTTGCTTAGATGATCGTTCTCAGATTGGAACAAGTTTATGTGATATATGAAAATGAATTACTGAATGTAAAAATTCATTTATTTGATTACTAATTTGTTTGAATGTCTTAGCAGAGGCTAGGATATGCCTATGGTGCATTGATTGACCATTGGTACGATTAGAGAGCTAGGTGCTCTCTGAGTACTTTTTGAAGTACTGTGTGGATGTCTTTATCTGGAGCTAAGACAGTGTGCACGTGATGCATTGATGAGAGGGTTGGTTCTCTCTAAGTACTTATGGAAGTACTTTTATTAAAACATCTCTTTATATTGCAATAATGTTTGATAATTGCAAGTGTTTTCATTTGATTGAAACTATGTGACTAATGTGAATGAATTGTTAGTCATATATTACAGGCTCTTTCTAGGAAGTGTTGATGGGTGTTCAACCATTCTCAGAGAGCTTGCGTAAAAGCCATCATTTCTTCCAATAGTAATTGGTAAATAATGGTAAGTTCATATAGAATTTTTTCTATATTTTTATGAATTGAATAAGGGATAAGCAGTTAGAAATGGAAATGAAATATTGTTTGCACTATACATGCTTATGAATATGGATAAAAACATTATTTTTTCAATTAATGGCATATAAGGAAATGAAAGTGTTTCATTGTGAGGGGAAGGACCTCTTTTGGTTGTTTATAATATTATACCATGAGTATAATTTAAGTCCTAGTACGGGTTGAACACTAAGGATGGTGTTCTCTTAATGGGGGGAGTATGTAACATCCATATACCCACGTGTTCGTTGATAAAAAATATTTGTTAATTTAATTAAGTTAGTTGTTCAAGAATTCGTTAGGGTTTGAGTAGTTGGGATCTTGGTAGCGATCTCAGAGCCAACTTACCAATACATTTCGATGTTATATTCGCCTATCCTTCCCAATTGGATGGTAGCAAAAACATTTATATTGAAGCCATGTCCCAATTCAGAGAAAGGTAAATATTTATTACATTACTGTCTTTTTAACTATTTTAACAAGAATCAGTTGAAAAATGAATTCTTGAAACGATTTGTGTTGTGTACTGAAAGGTGGGTGATGGTTATTGTCATCTTCTTGGTAACAATGTGCAAATAAGTGTTGTTTAATGATGTAATTTGAAAATCATGGGGAACTCGAAGAGTAACCTCCACCGCTCCAATTTTCTTAGTCCACTGGTTTATATTCTCTTCCACCTGCGTGTTATTTTTCTTCGCCATGGCTGCCATGGTGGCGGTCGTTCTCACCTTGGACACGCATGAGAGATGCTCTGCATTCTCACCATTTCTCTGCTTCATATTGCGTCTCCCTTCTGCCATGAGCGAAGGGAAAATGGTTCTTTGACTAAAACAACGTAAGAACTCTGGTATTGTTTGAGTTAATGATTGTTAAATGATTATTAAATTTAGAGTTTGCTCTTCCAAATGAAAAATATCATGAGTAGATAGTTTATTTAATATCTAAGTACTGAAATTGTATACCTTAAGGGTTTTTCTTTGGTTTAGCATGGATTAAGTAAGATATTTTGAAGTATTTACGTGTGAAGCGATAGTTTTCTTTAAAACATTATTACTTTTTACTTTTGTAATATCCCTCATTACGGTGATATTGTTTGTCTAAAAGGTTATGCATATAGAAACCTTATGCTATTTTTTTAAAGTAAAGAATATATTTTTAGAAAGAAAATATATCTATTTTTAATAGCGAAAGATAAGCAATTTTATATATAATAATATTACATATGCATCTTATCTAAGAAAGGATAGGACAAGCAATTTTATATATAATAATATTACATATGCATCTTATCTAAGAAAGGATAGGACAAGCAATTTTATATATAATATTGCATATGTAACTTATCTAAGAAAGGATAGGATGCTTGTTCTTTCTTAAAAGGGATTTCATACATGTGTAGGAAATGATAAGAAATCCAATCTGTTTTAAGAAATGCAAGCTATTTTCTTGAAAATGAATATAGATTAAAGAGGGTAACTCTTGAAATATTTTCATGTGTAGTGAAGAAGAAAAGAGTGTGTTAAAAGTTAAGAAATCCAATTTTTTTCTTGAAAATGAATTCTTGGAAGAGTTTTTATGAAGATGTATGTATACATTAACCATGTTGTGAGTATGTATATATAAATTACCATGGTGTTTGTAAATACTAGTTATTTAATAAACCCATGGATAGATTACCCTGGTGTTGGTAAAGAATTAATTAATTTATAAATCCATGGATAGATTACCATGGTGTTGGTAAAGATTGGTTATTTAATAAATCCATGGATAAAATAACTATTCAGTTATATTTATTTAGAACAAAACACTGTGTGATTACTTTATGCTATCATAATTATTATGTTAGTTTCATTTGGAAGAAGATCATGCATAGGCATGCAATATAAGTATTAACTTTGATTGGAAAGAATATACATATTTGTAGGTGGGAAAGATAGCATGTGGTGCTAAACTATATTGGAAATGATTGTTTAGTATAATCTTTGAAAAAGAAGACATGTATTTATATTATTATTTTCATAGTTTTACAAAAAGAAAACATATGTTTACATGCTCTCTAGTATTGAGATTTCCTTTGGGAAGACTCGTGAAGGAAGCTACATGCTTCATTGGAGACTCTTTTGGAATATATATGAATTTGCATGTATGGGAGCAACATTTGTTATGTTAGCTTGCATTCCATGCACTAAAAGTAATAACTCAAGGGTTAGCTATTTTGATTAAATTATGTAAATTGCATGCATGAGTATCATAACTAAGTATCAGTTTATTTTAAATGTATGTTGGGGAGATGTAGCTATTGTATTGCAGTGCTTATGTGACAGAAACATTAGTTAATGTGATGACTTATAACCAGCACATATGAGGTATGTGTTGTTAAAGGGAGAATGTCAACGTACTTTACTCGCATGTCATGAATATACATGAGCAGATGGAGAAACTACTATAGTATAGATATGTGAAATGATTTATTATACTTTATGAATCTTGACATCGATGTATGTTGAAGGTAACATTAGCAGGGTATGATGGTGATATGTATAAAGGAAATATTATGCTTAACCTGGTGGCAGGTAAATGATTATGGTTCATGCAGGCGAGTGCGAACTACCGAATGATCCAGTGTACGATGGACCATTGTAGGTACATCCATGGCATCGAGATATGAAGATATGAAGACCAAAGGGTAAATGGTATCATATTTATTGTAATGGATTTAATATAGATATTTGTATATTTCCTTGTAAGATTTATAAACGATGGTTAAGGGATGGTCTCCCTTTTAAGCCATTGAGTGAGGGCTGATCACCCTCATGAGCGTTTAATAATAAAATTAAACGTTTGCTGGTTTTCACCCTACGGGGTTTCCAGGGTATATTGGTGTTCAATGATGTGATTGATTATTGTGTCAAGATGATGATGTTGATTCCTTTCTTGTTGTTAAGTTTCATAATGCCAAGTATGTGATGACTACATGAATAATGAAATGAGTGGAAGGTTACATCATATAGTATTATTTTAATGTATTGTAATGGAGGTTGTTAATGGTTAAGGAGCTTACTATTCTTATTCTAAAGTTACACTATGAACTCCTAAACATTCTATGTAATGATGAGTAAGGAATATTTAAATGGTGAATGGTTAGTTACCCATGAGTAACTTGTATAAAAAAAAAAAATTATCTCCTTACATTTCCATGTGAATTTAATGGTGTATGTTACATATAAATTAATTTTAAAAACAATAAAACTTTTCTACTTGAATATATTATATAATTATAATTCGATGAGTAAATATATACATAATTAAATTTGAATATAATATAACTATTACTTTCATAAATCAATTTTTTTTGGCCTTAATTTAATATTTAAGCTGTTTAGCATTTAAAATTAAAATATTATTTTAATATTGTATTAAATTTATTTATTTTTATAAATCATTATCCAACACATTATTTTTAATTATATAAGATTAAAATATGTACAGGTTGAGACCGTATCTTGGTCTGCCCAGCCGCAAATTTTACTACGGGCTCAGGGTGATTATTTCAGAATTACAAGTGCAACAAAGACACAACGATTAAGCAGGATCAGCCTTTGTATCTTGTGAGCAAGTCGGTTATAGACCTCAACAAGGCAGCATTTTAATTTGATTCATCTGCAATGCCATTTTGGGCATTTTATTTCAATAGTTTTGTCTGAAAGTCTATCCAATGATGTAATGGTTCCATATGTTGTCAATGATATAATGGGTTAATAGCTAGTAGACATCTGATACCATATTTTCTGTGTATTTGTTACAATCAAGTGTAAATTTAATTTAAATATTATTTAATTTAATTTAAAAAATATTAAAATATAAAAAAAGCAATATAAAATTTACAAATAAATTATTCTTAAAATATATTTTAATTATTTCGAAATCCAAAATTTGGAATTCGATATATAGAAAACTCTCTTACTAAAAAATGATATTACTTTTACGAACATTCATTTTAATTATATAATTTTAAAATATATAAAAATTATATTTACTAATTATATTGACAAGTTTTTTAAATAAATAATTTTTTAAATATATTATAATTTTTTAAGACCAAAATTTTATATCACTTCTTCCAAATATATATACTATTACAAGACATAACATTCTCAAGAAAATTCTCCTTATTATTACAAAACATTCTGATTTTAAAGATTAATTTATCCATCTCTCAAATTTATCCATTCTAAGAGTTTGAAGAAGAAAAAGTAAAACCTACACTCTTTATTTTGCTACACTTTTTATTAAAACCAAAATGTTATAATTTAAAATTTATAATAACAATAAATGGGTCACAGAACCTGAAAAGGAATGACACTGAGGAGAAAATATTAAGTCTTTATAATTTAAATCATATATTAATGTAAACATTTCAAGGAAAAACAAGTATAGAAAAGTCATATATTAATGTAAACATTTGAGTTTGCGTTAACCAATCAATAATTAATATATTTGTAATTTAATTTATGAAATGTTTGTTTTCCTGGAATAATCACATTAATTCGGAAGAACAACAACAATTCAAACATTATGGATCAGAAGAGCTTTCGCTCAGAAATCATCTCATTTATATGATAAAAATGTTTAATTTATTTAAGAATAATGTTTATTAAAGGATTGTGTAAGAGTGCTTCATATGTATAACTTACCCTACACAATACTGTTCCAAGCCAATGATTACAAATACATACTATTATTCCAAGCCAATAATTACAAATACATACTATTATTAATATATAAAAGATATTAATGGTCCTTTTTAACGAAAATGGCCTCCAGCGATGGCAGAATTTGGGGACCTCTGTGGCGGAGGAAATGGCGAAGACGGTGCTCAGCATATCTCTCACCCTCCTCGTAATTCTCCAGAACACCTGCAGCACGATTTGTTTTCGCAAGTCTGCATATACAACCAAAAATAATTGTAATAATTTAAATACTCTCTTTTACATAAAAATTAAATTATTTTTTTCAAGTGAAGATAGCACTAAATTTTTTTCACACAGTACTAAAAAATTATCATAATTTAATTGTCAACTCAGAAATAAATACAACTATCTTTTTCATAACTAAATTAATTGTTAAAAAATTAATATTTTTTAATTTTCTATTTCATTTAATTATTATTTTAAGAATATATATATATATATATATATATATATATATATATATATATATATATATATATATATATATAATGTAATAATGAATTTTAAGAATAATTTGGAATAAAATCTCAAAAATAACATCAAACAATTAACTTTTTTTGCTATCCCATTAAATTACAAAATATTCTCAAAATTCAATTCAGTATTGAATTCAGTGTGGGAATATTATCAAAATCTACAACCTAAACATTCCATTTACATACCTAACATCTGGATTGGTGATCAAGTTTCTTTACATACCTAATATTCTTGAAAATTCAATGAATATTTTGAAAATTCAATGAATATTTACTCAAACTCCTTAGAAAACGACGTTTATATGTGCACGATAAACAAATATTTGCTTGCATGACCCTTTTATCGGTGCATGACCAACTAACACCAACTAACTATCGCTCCCTCTTGTCAACTTGCGCTGTGTATTTCCCTCTTAGGTGACGACGCAACGTGCAAACTTCGTCCTGCAAATAAGGACAACAATTGGAGCTTAGAAACCCGTTGATTCACAGACTTAGTGGCTGCTGAAATTTCTTCTTTGTGGCTGCTGAAATTTATCTGTAGCAAACAAACTAATGTTTACTGAGGCAAGATGCAAATATTTTGAGGCATCCACACTCCTTCCGAAGTAAAATGATTTTGTCTGAGACATAAGAAAGATCAAATCCTGAAGTAGATCGGAGCTCTGAGGCTAAATCCATCCAAGTTCTCGCTGCAGAGATAATCTGAGGTAGGCCAAGGTATCTCCAAGGATCGAAGCCACCATTAAAGCCCTTTTCTGGTTTATCCTGGGGCCATTGGGAAGGCTGGTCATGACCTGTAGCTGATTCAAAGTCACCCAGATTATTTTGAGACAAGTGCATAAAGGTATCCTGAGGCCACTTCTTTCCAAGAAGAATCGCAATTTATGAGAAAAGTTCGTACTCCTGTAATAGAGCTCGAGGGATCATCTGAAGTGATACGGAGGATTGATTTTGGGCTAAATAGAACTAGATTTCCTTGAGTGAGGTGAAAGTTGGGACGTGTTTGAAGAAAAACGAAGGTAGAAGCATTCTCTCTCGATAGAACTCAACGAGGTTTCTTCAAGTCTTTAGAGCAGGATAACTCGAATTTTGTTTGAGACATTTTTGCTCTGTTGAATTTGAATTGGAGCTTAGAAAATGGAAAAAGGGGGCTTTGGCCCTGTGTTCTTTGGTAAATTGCAGGAAGGAAGGGATATTTCTGTAAAAGTTCTATCCTCGTTCTCCAAGCAAGGAATTTATGAGTTCCTAAATGAGGTAATTCTGAGATTCCATTTTTTCATTTTGAAATCTTGTAGTGTCTTTAAACATATTCCCAACTAACCATGTAGAGTAAAATTTATGACGCTGGGTTCATTTGATGAACATTTTGATGTTCTTTCAAGAGTTCAACATGAGAACTTAGTGACTTTACTGAGTTATTGCAATAAATCCAAAGAACTTATGATAATCTACGAGCACATGTCCAGAGGGTCCTTAAGAGATCACCTCTATGGTAAATATATAACTCTCGTAAATATAATGTTGTTCAAAGATAACGATTCCCATTTAGCTCTTATTTTCCTTTCCCAAGTCCTAAGGTAGGTTCAGAATTAAATTAGAAAACAAGGGTGAAAATAGCTTTAATGCAACACAGGGTAGTATTTTCAAGTCCTCTTTTCTATCACTTATCTTATTAGAATTTAAAGGCTGCTAGCTATGCTTCAATGCTTCAAAAGGAAAACGACATTTTTTTCATGCAATTTCTTATGTAGATTTCTAATTAAAGGCAATTAATGCATGACAATATGTCTGCCATTTTTATAAAGGATTGTGCTTTCGGAATTGCTATGAACCTTTGCAACAACACACCGTCTGGCATTAGGCCTGGGTTTCATAAAAATAGTCATTGTCAAGCTAATTTTTTGTATATTCAAAATTTTGTTGATGTGTATTAAAGATAATAAGTAAATTAAGTAAAAATATAGAATAATTTTCTATATTTATTATTTTGAGAAATTGTCATAAAAGACTATAAAGATATACAAAGAGATTTAGAGATATATAAAATATAAAAAAAAAAACTAAAAAAACATAAATTTAATATGTCAATTGTTATTTAAAAACTAAAATACAATTATTTCAATTTCAAAATTTACTTAATTATGAGAATTAAAATACAATTTTTTCAATTTCAAAATCCTATTAGCCTTTCATTGCACAGGCAACTGCTAGTTATAAATATAGTAGTTACATCGAAGGCGTTCTGTCTGCGAGTTTTTTATTTGCAAACACTGCGTTCTTTCCGTCAGCTCTCTATTTGCAAACAATGTTCACTCTCACAAATTAGAGGACTTAAATTGTGTCCTCCTTTATCCAATGGTATTAGACGTGGCCGATTTTTGGACGCTGCGCTAAACCTGCTCTCAAAAAGCATCGAACAACTCTGGTTCTCTGGTGTTCACCATTCAAATAAACTGCACAAAGATATCCTTAGCAACGATTCCCATTGGGCATATAATCGTAGACCAAAAAAAGGTCTATTTTATGCCTGTAGGAACCATGAAGCTACACGAGGTTCGAATGGTAAGCTTGCTAATGCTTGAAATCTCTGTCACAAACTCCCTCACACCCTACCCAAATCGTGGAATATTCGCTTCACTTGTGGGCATAAACCCCTCGTAAACTCGCCCTAAACCGCCCAACCCCAGCATTTCCTTGAATCCCTTCTTGGCTAGCATGATATACTTATATGTGAATCTATGAGGCCCACATTGAAGCTACCAGGCTTCAACATGCTCTCTTTCAACCCCATATATGACCATGAAGGCTATCATTGTTGCTATAAACAACATAGTATAAAGATTTCCATTTGAACTGTGCTCAAGAAAATGGATGGCAGGAAACTGATGGAAATTTCTCTATTATTAGTGTGGGGTTGATCACTTCCAAACTTCACATCCGTATAAGACAACAGGGGAGACGAGAGTCTCAAAGAGGAACCTATTTTTACTCCAAATGTAAAGGTCAACCGAATTACTATTGTTTTCAAGCTCATAATAAGCTTTCCAGCTGCCAATAATCTTTTTCTCAATGGTATAATTCCAGTTGAGTTTATGAGGAAAGTCAATGCCCAAATATTTATAAGAATACACTTTCTCTAAGAATTGGTTATTATACACGAAACTACCGGGGGTGATCTTTCTAGATTTAATAATCATGACTTTAGTCTTGTTCGTATTAACCATCATACCCATCTTGGAGAATTAGGCTTGAAGAGTTTGAAGCTGCTTATCAAGGCCATCATGGCTTTTTGCAACAAGCATAATATCATCTACACAAAGGAGAAGATTAATGAGGACACTATTATGCTCGATTCCCTTGCAACCCGTAGTTTCCAAACACTCTTCTACCTTATTGATGTATATGCGAAAAATGGTAGGGGATAGGGGAAACCCTTGCTTGACACCGATATTGCATTTAATGTCTTTAGACCACCCCTCAACGGTCTTAAGCTTGGCAATGACGGTCTCATAGAGATGGATCACAACAATCCTTACCTCAGGAGGGTCCATGATATCTTTATGTCTCTCCCAATTTTTATCACAAGGAACAATGTCTAAAGCTTTCTAAAGTCCACAAAACAACAGAAGAGATCGAATTTACTATTGTGACATTCCTCCACAATGATTTAGAGAGTGAAAAGATGGTCAATAGTCGAGTGATGTCTCCTTAAACCAACTTGTCCTTTAGCTCTTTTTCCCTGGCTTTCAACACAAAGGCTAAGCTTATTTTCTAAAATGAGCCCATAAAGCTTGGCTAGGATGCGGCTAATCATAATGGTCATATAGTTAGATGGAACGGTTTTGTCCCCATTTTTAAATATAGGCACAATAAGGATTTGCATCCAAAGTTGAAGGAAGCCATGTGTTATATCCAAATTGAGAAGCTTGTGGAGATGAATAATGAGGATAGATCTTTCCATTTTCAGGATCTCAGCTTGTATCCTTCAATATCTTTAGCTTTCCCATTAGCGAGCTTATAAATATAATACTCAATGTCATCCAGAGAGAATACATTCTCTGTAATTCGAGTGATTAAGGTGGTGCCCATAGTGTCAAGAGTTTCATACAACTTCTTGGGATAGTTTTCCTAGTGGTCTAAGGGGATAGAATGAGTATCTTTGGCTTTACAAGTAAGAACATTCCACTAGAATTTTCTCAGTGTGACTTTAGAAAGGTGGATAAGATAGTCTTGTATTTTGCAACTTTAGAAAGGTGGATAAGATAGTCTTGTATTTTATTAATATATGACCTTTTCTTCCTCTTCATGATATTTTTGTATATATTGATGTTTTAGAGCTTAATGAATCCATTAGGAGCATCTTTGATCACTTTCCCGAGAATTTTACAATCTTTGTCATACCATGGATTGGAGGTCCTATTAGTCTGCTTAAACAAGGCCTCATTAGAGAACTTGCTAATGGTATTGGAAAGTATATTAGTGAAATGGTAATATATTTGGTCAATGTTATTATTATAAGTCATGGAGCCTAAATCCCTCTCTAAATTCCTGATGAAGAGGTTGACTTTACATTTATTGAATCGAATGCGCCTTTTGCTTTCATTGGTCTCCTACATATGGGTGGTATGCATCGCAAGATTGAAGGATATAGATAGAGGTCTGTGGTCAGAGTCATGCTCGAATCCATTAAGCAGCTCAAAGTTTGTAATATTGTTGAGGACGAGGGTGTCAGAAATAACATAATCAATGACACTACTACCCAATCGATGGAAACAGTTCATTTGAACATGGAAGGGCCACTTGTTAATACCATTACAAATAATTAGGTCCTGGGAACTACAAAGCTTGAGGAGCTAGATGTGGAATAATTTTTCGATAATATCTTCATATTATCTCTTGAATTTATTAGCCAAATTACTATATTCATCAATCCATAAAGGGTCGAGCTTAGAGTTGTTACTTAAATTAATGACTTGGTTAGTAGCAGTTCTACATATTATTTTTAAAATAAAATAAAACTAAAAATATAAAATAATTAAATTTTGTATTCATAAACAACACTCAATTTGATAAATCCTTAAAAATAAAATAAAAATAAAATATAAAATAATTACAATTTTATATTTATTAAATACAAAATCTTTAAAATATATATATATATATATATATATATATATATATATATATATATAATTTTTATCTAGTTGTATAATATATATATTTTTTTTTCACCAGACTACTATAAACAACTAACTATTCACCAAACTACTTAAACTAAAATCCATAAAATTACATTAGTTAAAAACAATAAAAATATTACAATATCTTTTGATATAAAATTATAAAATATATATTATTTTTTTAATATTATAAATACTAAAATAATTAATTAATTTATATTAATTTAAATTGATTTTAAAATAATAAAGATTTACAATCTCAATACATTTAATCATTATAATGTTATGAATGATGATAATGATGTTGATGGTTAACGTCCACTGAGACCAATCTTTGGTCTATCCTACCTAAAGAAAAGAGTTATTTAATTTGATTTAACATTTTATTCTTATGCTCAAAAAGTTTGGAGAGAAGCCTTCCGAGCTCACTATAATTTTGACATCTTAAAAGGCTAGGAAGGTTAGTATTGCAACAAAGATTATGAAATTGAGCTCAAATGTGGTTGTACGCGGGGCACTCTAAGAAGAAGTGATTTTCATCCTCAATGTTCATATTCTCACAGAGATGGCAGATATTTTCCATCCATGATGTTTTACGAATTTTCCAATGACCTGTTTCACTATGGAGCTCATGGGAGTTCGTTCTAATCTTGACTATATTAATTTTCTTCTTTGATCTAGTTAAAACGGAGAGATACTTTTGATATTCTAAGGTGGGGTTGATGACCTCCTTATAATACCTTAATTTTCATTTAGCTGCTAGATCTTTCTCACACCACATTTTTTCTTTGAACTTAGAAGTAACAATTCTTTTAATGTTATTGATGTTTTGCAATGCAACATTCTCATCGATCTCCCAACAATTTAACCAGGCCCTGGTGTCTTGATACCAACCTCGCTTAAGCCTTAGGTGGTTTTGGCTGGAGTTTAAAGCTAGCATAGGAAGTCTATGGTCTCTTATGCTATTGAGCTTGTTCTTGTACAACATAAGCCTAGTCATAGCTAGGCTCTCGATAGGGGAAAGACCCACTTCTATAAGGAGAATATGATAGGGTGTATTGCTTTTAATTTTAAGGTTATACGTTATAAAACGCTTCTAGATTTGCTCAATATTTCTCTAGGATTCTCTAGAGATGTTGCAACCCCAAACCTCACATCCATATAAGATAACAGGAGTGACTAAAGTTTCAAAGAGGAACTTATTTCTATCCCACATTATGAGGTTTGCAGTTTTACAATTATTTTCAAGACCAAAATAAGATTTCCACCCCCCATCAATCCTTTTCTGAATGCTATAGTTCCAGTTGAGCTTGTGATGAATATCAATTCCTAGGTACTTGTAAGAAGACACTTCCTCCAAGTTACTATTGTCATACATAAAATTAGCATGAGTGTCCTTCTTAGATTTGATAATCATAAATTTTTTTTTGTTAGTGTTAACAGACATACCCATGCAAAAATCCTTAAGAATTCTAAGTTGCTTATCAAGATCAGATGGGCACCTTGTGAGAAGAACAATATCTTCAACATAGAGAAGAAGGATGATGACTATCCCAGCTAAGATCGTGCCAGCACATCCTGCTTCCTCTAAACAACCTTCTAGCTTGTCGATGTAAATGCCAAATAGGGTAGGGAAGAGGGGGAAACCTTGTTTAACTCTGATATTACACTTAATATCTTGCAACCACCCCTCATTTCTCTTTAACTTGGCAATTACATTCTTGTATAACCTTATAGTGGCCACTCTTAGCTTGAAAGGAACATTTAGCTCTTCTAATATATTCCATAGGTTATTTGTAGGAACCGTATCGAAAGCCTTTCTAAAGTCCACAAAGCAACATAAGAGATTGGTTTTATCATTGCGAATTTCCTCCACAATGATCCTAAGCATAACGAGGTGGTCCATTGTTTAGTGATGCCTTCTAAAACCCGCTTGGCCTTTAGCCCACTTACCTTCACTTTCAAGCCAAATGCTCAACTTTTTTTCAAAAATAATACCATATAACCTGGCTAAGAGAGGGCTGATCATAATTGTTCGATAATTAGAGTAGTTATTTTTATCCCCACTTTTAAAAATAGGGATAATGAGGTTCTGAGTCCAAGGTTTAGGGAACCCTTGCTTGACTGCTTGGTTGAAAAGGTTGTGGTTGTGGGGGATGAGGACAAGACCTCCAATTTTTAAGATTTCCGCATGGTAACCTTCAATGTCTTTAGCTTTCCCATTTTCCAAGCATTTAACCCCAAAATCAATGTCTTCTAATGAGAAAAATTCTTTCGTTGTGAGGAGGGTTTCAAAATTCCTGGCATTTCTAGATTCATAAATCTTTTTAAGATAAGAATTTCAGTCGTGTAAAGCTTTCCTAGTTAGAATCTGCCTCCAGAATTTCTTAGGAGCCACCTTAGAGAGGTGTAAGAGATTCTCTTGTCTTTAATGAATATATTTCTTTTTTTCCCTTTTAGTTAGGGCTTTGTAGATTTTTATCTTGTTAATTTTGAGAGATTCATTAATAGCTTCCTTAATTTCTCTCCTCATACCTTTACAAACTTTGTCATAACATGGATTGGTTTTGCTATTTCTTTTATTACTTGAGACTTCAATTGAGAACTTGTTAATATAATATGAGAGGGTTGTAGTAAAATTATGATAGAGGTCATCTATGTTGTCTATACTAGATAAATGAAGCAAATTAGTTTTTAATTCATTTAGAAAGAGATCGTTTTTATTTCTATCAAAGATTAATTTCTTTTGACTATAAGGATTATCTTCTATGATATCTCTATGCATGACAAAATTGAGAGCTATGAGTAAAGGCCTATGATCAGAGTCAGGCTCGTGGTTGTCTAAGATGCCAAAATTTATTATCTCATTGTATAAAGGGAGATCAGAAATAACATAGTCCATCAGGCTCCTGTGAAGCCCAAGGATGCAGGTCATCTTGCTAGAATTGGGTCACTTCTTTAAATCATTGCAAATTATGAGATCCTGAGCACTACAGAGCTTGACTAACTCCGACCCAAACAAATTATCTCCGAGGTCTTCAGAGCTCCTTTTGTACCGTCTAGCCAGATTAAGGTCTTTGTCTAACCAAAGAGGATTGGGGTTGGAATATTTTCTTAGAAGAATAGCTTGGTTGCTTGAAGTTCGAGCATTAAAGTCACCCATTAAAATGATAGTACCCTCATTCCTTAGGCTATAAATATCATTCTCTGAACCATTGTAAGGACTATTCTTATCTAGATTCTTTTTCTTATATAAGTTATAATTAATGGGGGGGAAATAACACATTGCTATGTAGGTATTTTTATCATTAATGTCAGTAATTTCAATCCAACTATATTGGTTGTAAGGGTCGTTTTTATAAATCCTAGCATGGGGGGAGATGTTCTTCTTAATGTAGCAAGCTATGCCCCCAATGCCTCTACTGGAGGATTGCTTGTTCTAGGTAGACCATAGTGCAAAGCCATCTATGTTAGGGACCTTAGATTCTTTGTGCTCCCAAGTTTCAACAAGCAATATAATATCAACATCATTTGAGATCCAACTTAGCTTGGGGCCTTTGTTCCATGGAAAGCCCCAACCGTTCCAAGAAAGAATTCAGAGCATGTTGAATTGCTATTTATTGCTATCTTTTTTATTTCTATCTCGAATAAAAGCTTTTCTATTTCTGATTATTTCCCATTTTCCTTCCTTCCTAGCTTCTTTTACCTTTTGAACCTCCTTTCTTAATTCTGTTTGACTTGAGGTTTTACTAAGTATGTCATACTTATGGTTAGTAGAACTCACCTTTATTCGGATCAGCCTTCCTTTATTCTCAATTAATTTCCCTAACCTTGTTGCTTCTATGAGACACCTGGTTTCAATTTGTAATGTATTATATAATTCTATTTGGGCTATGGCTAAAGTATCATCATCTACCTCATGGTCTAATTTGATCAATTTTTTCATTTCATCTTTAATTGGTTTAATATCTAATTTACTTGCTCGACTATTTAGGGTGAGATTGTTGTTAAAATTTTCTTCTAGTTCTTTAATCATGTCCTTCATTTTAAGACTCTCTATATTATTAGCATCTCCTTGCTGGGATGTTTGGTTTGTATCTTGGTTTTGTTTTTTTATGACCTGCAACCTAGTTTCCATTGCTTCCATTTTATTCTCCAATAGTTCTATTTTATTTTCTATTTGTTTTTGGATCTTGTCTTCAAGAGATGTGAATTTTTTTTCCAGCATGGCTTCTAACTAGGTTTGTATTTTGACTTCTCTTTCTTCTCTACGTTTCTCTAAAGACTCTATATACTCATAAAGGCTCTGTAGAGTAACTGTGCTAGGTCTACCTTTGGTAATCATTGATAGCTGTGGTGAATTATTCATACTTGAGAATATATGAGCAGATATGTATTAGAAAAAGATAAGGAATGTGTGCACCTGAATATCAACAAGACCTCAAGTGCTAAGGAAGTGCTAAGGAATGTGTGCACTGAATATCAGCAAACATGAAGTGCCCAGGTCCAAAAACTTATGGAGAAAAAATCACCGCAAACTCAAGTAGTAATGGAGAAAATTCACCGCAAAATTTTCATCACAAAAAAATTTCACCGCAGACCCAAGTATTAATCAAGAAACCCAAATATTAATGGAGAAAATTCACTTGAGACCCAAATATTAATCCAAAAAATTCACAGCAGATACATACAGACATACATAACCTTAAATTTAAATATAATACAATCATTAATTTATTAAATCAAATTATTTTGCATTAATTTAATATCTAACATGTTTATCATTTTTAAAATTAAAATATTTTTATAATTTTATATAAAATTTACAAATAAATTATTTCAAAATTTACTTTTAATTATAAATTATTATTTAATATAATATTTTTTATTATATAATATTAAAATACAAAAAGCTCACATTCTTTTATACAAACAAAATTTATAAATAAATTATTCCTAAAATATATTCTCGTTATTCCCAATCCAAAATTTTACCTCTCAATACAGAAAGGAAACTTATTTGCAAAAAATTTGATATTACTTTCACAAAACATTCGTTTTAATTATATACCTTTAAAATATAAAAAAATTACATCTAATTTTATATATATATAATTTTAAATATATTATAATTATTTGCTCTCCATGATCAGCCCGTGTTGTTAGAGAGCGAGATGGTCAATGAGGTGATCAAGGCTACTCATAATATGGTGAAGGCTTCAGAAATGCTGTTCATGGAGAGTAAGAGGGGCAGGGCCAATCGGCCCATGCATTGGAGCTCCTGGAAATGATTGCCAATCGGGGCCGTGCATAGGAACTCTGAAAGGAAAGTTCTAATGGCAAGGACTGGATAATTTTTTAATCTTTGGTGCCTTTGATATTGGAAGCTTCAAAGTCACAAAATAGTGAGTTGAAAGCACTTTGCTTTTCATGGCAAGGCAAGGTCAAGACTTTCCTGCAAATTTGTTGCTTTGTTATCTTGTTCGTGATTATAATTATCTTTTTAGTTAGTAGTTGTTTGTGCAAAATATTATGAAACTTTCTCCGAATTTATTTTATAAAAAATAAGCAGGAAAAGTTGATGGATCCTGAAACTTCATTCATCAATGAAATGTATTAATGGTGGTGGAGACTCTAATGGTTGGGTTTTATGGATTTATCTATGTGAATAGATTAGACTGTTTTGTAATGTATTAATGGTGGTGGAGACTCTAATGGTTGGGTTTTATGGATTTATCTATGTGAATAGATTAGACTGTTTTGTAGGGTATATATATTTTCTAGATTATGGGATATTAAAAATTTAAATTTGTTTAAATTTAACTGTGAGTAATATATGCTCAACTAAAAGTGAGCAATATATACCCAACTTCATTTAATATCATATAGCCAAGAAATAATAGTCACCCTTTTGCAGTTTGCTATCAACTTTTTATCATCACATGAGTCAGCACCTAACCCTAAAGCAACAATCAAGAAAATGGGTACTTCCACACCAGAGTACTGCACTTCAATTTTTAAAGCAACAATCAAGAAAATGGGTACTTCCATACCAGAGTACTGCACTTCAATTTTATATGGTTGTTCCATTATCGCAGAAGAGTAATAAAACAACCTCCATTATCTTAACAACACCTTGTTTTTGGTTTCTACTCCTCCTTGTCAATTATACTGGTACAATGCCTTTCTGTGGTATGAAAATGTCATCATAAAATGGTTGTTCCTTTATGGGGGCACAACTGATCTGTTTTTCTGATAAACAACTAACTAAAAAGAACTCTATTAGGCCTAGATTTGAACACATTAATGCTGCGGATTAATTTTTTATTACCTACAAGTAATTTTCTTCATCAATAACATAAAGAAAATTTCATCCAAACAAATTAACAGAATTTCATTACCTAATATGCTCCGAGTTGCAAAACTCACATTCAGCAGATAATTGTAGAATCGTCGATAAGACCCGCAGAATCAGAGTTAACCATTAATGAAAGGACCTGTTCTACAAAGTCCTAGATCAGCTTTCTTATGATGGTGATTCTTATCAAGAAAAAATCTAAGCAATGGATAACGTTAACTGGTGCAAGCCATTTGCTGAATGCCTTCACAAGGGTATGTGATTTCATTTTTATGTCAAATCTATTACGTTGTTTGAGTGTTCCGTAGCCACTCTTGTGCCTTCTGCTAACACTTTGAAACTATGATGTGCATTCACAATAACTAATAAGAGAATTCAAGCAAACATCAAAGGGAGACTTAGTGTGATTCCCTACCCATCTTGTTCTTCAGCAAGACAACTACTTGAATTATGCACGAAGTTACGTTTTCAAATTTTGGTCCTATCCAATGTTTGAAACTCACCAATTGATTGAGAATTTTGCATTTTTTGCCAAGTTAGTGATAAAATGAGAGCACATGGTTAAGGATAAGGTATCATAAGCTATCACATCATAATGTGTCACATAAAGTGCCACATTAACACGACAACACGTTCCCAAACTTGATAGGAATAAAATCAATTCATTGTGAGAAAAATCGTTTGATTTATTACTTCACTAGAATTAGCTTCACTAACAAAGTGGTCTTGTATGAGCTTTAGTTCTTACATTTCCAATATATTTTTGACTTACAATTACTAAATTTATGAGGTAAGAATTTTATTTATAGTTTTATGTAGTGGTTAGTTTTGAAATTGGATGAAAAGAGAAAATTTAGAGGTATAGATTTTATCTTTGTTATCATATATTTTATTTTTGATCAGATTTTATTTTTTTAAAACTCTTTTATTTAAAGTTTTGTTTTTCTATTTATTTATAGCATAATCTAGGTAGAAAAATGGAAAAATTGAGGTAAGATTTCCATTTCACATATTCATTATTTATTTTAGTGTAGGAATATGAATAAATGAGTTTTTTTTAAGCTATAGATTTATCTTTTCTCTCATTTATTTGTTAATTTTTGTGTTTTATTTTTAGGGTTTTATCATTTAATGTCATACTTTTGTTATATGATCTTATGTAGATGTTTTTTCAAGATAGAATGTAGTAATTCACATTACTTGTCATGATATCCATTTATACTTTAAGCATGGAAATAATATAAATAGTTTTATGTTGTAGTAGCATTTAATAATTCCGGAGGGGCTAGATTGTAGCCAATGACTTCCTAAAAACAAAGTTAAAAAACCTAAATCTTCATATACAAATTCAAAACCTAATCCATAGACCCTAAAAACACAACTTAAAAGCATAAACCCTCATAAACTAATTCAAAAATGTGAACCACAGTAATGAACTTAGCTCTAAAAAATTCCATGGTAGGGATTGTACTATGCATGCTGATTTTTTTTCCACCTAATCTAGTGAGTTGAAAACATTCATGTAGTTATTTTAATATTTTTTTGCTCTTTTCCTCAAGTGAAATTAAGGCAGACAAGTTTTTTTCCACCTAATTTCGGGAGTTTAAAAAAATCATGTAGTTATTTTAATATTGGTGTGCTCTTTTCCTCGAGTGAAATTAAGGCACATTGCCTCAAAATACTTTTTTATGCTTTAGTGTGTAAGTCTAGTCTAATGAAAATGAGTGCTTTTAATTTGTTGTTTGGGCATAGAGAAACAAGTCACAAGATTTAATGCCATGCTATACTTGTAAGATTTGGTATTGAGAATTATTTTTTCAAAGCTTCATCAAATTATGTCATGAAATCTATTTTTGAAAAAAATTATTGTCTTTTACCCTTCCATTTTTTTTCTTTGTTTAGGGTGAAATACACATAACATGAATACATATTTTTTTTAATGTTTTCTATCGGGTCTTTGGCATTGAAAGATGAATACATTAAACTTAATATCCTTTTCTTACTAGTCATGGAAAGGATAGTCCCTGCAGTCCTTAATTGTTGGTCATATTCTCATGGTTATGTTATAGATATTTATTTTGTCTCTCGGTCATGGTTAGGTTAAAATAGCATTGTTTTTTCAATTTTCTACCAAAAAAATATTTTTAAATTTTCATCAATTATGTCTTTTAGAATCAATCAAATTGAAGTGTGCAAACTACGTAAGTCTGTCAGTCATCTTCCCACTTTTTTCATTTCCTGAAATTGGACAAATATCACATGAATTGTTTAGAAGTGGTTGAAATCATAATAAGGAGAATTGCCAATTCAAAGTTTAGTATGGCCTCTTAATCTCTCACAGTTAGCATGCATTTACCACCTCTAGGGGAAATGGGTAGCATGTCGTCAACACACCCAACTCTTCAATTTTTTCCCCTATTTTAATATTCTTGGCTTATCCATTTTTTGGCGTTCCTTTGCACCTCTCGGTGCAATGCAATTACTAGTATATGTTGTGTCTATTTGTCGAAGATTTTGAATATTTACAACAGTTTTCTTTTCTTATTTTTTTTCTTTTGTATTTAGTTGAATAATGCAAATATGATCTAGTAAATTACCAACAAAAAAATTTAAATCCGTGTTTTTTTCTTAATAAAAGCTAGCAAATTTATGGTATTTCTGTAGTGGTTTTATTTTTTAGGAAAGTACTCAATAGAAAAAATTTATATATGGAAGTTTGGATATTGTGGTGTGACTGTAGTATGTGATTATCCTCTTTTTTAGAATATTAAAGAAACATAAAAAATTTAGCCTATGATATAAAGTTGAACGATGGACATCCCACACCAAAAGGCATTTTCCAACCAATATAGGGGTCTTGCTAGATTTGAAACTCAATTTACCTATGTAGAGTGGCTTGTGGGAAATTTCATTAGGCTTACGAGTATAGTGGTAGTCCCACTGACTCGATCCAATGTCTCCTTGATGACAAACGAATGGTCTATCGATTCTCCTTATTGAAGCAAAAGAAATACATGAATTTTTAAATTGCCCCAAGATTCTTGTGAGATTGATATCAACCTTAATTTTACTAGTTTTATCATTCTTCTCTTGTGAGGTATTAGCGTTTGTTAAGATATACATCCTCCAAACGGCTCATGACTTAACATATTATACATTTAAAATTTGTATTCTCACAATAACATGCCTTAATTTGTCAAGTATTTTCAAGTATTTTTAGACAGGAGGAATTTATTCATACCAACTTGGTTTAATGTAATTCATCTGTGATTTAGTGTGTTTTTATATATATTTCATATACCAACCACCATTTTATCATATGCACAATCATATGATTATCCTATTTTATTCATCATTCTAGATTATGTCGATAGTTTATATGTGTCTTATCACCTTATTGTTCTATGATCTCTATTTAAGGAGCATGGAGGGTTGTTTGGCAAGTGTTGTGAAATCCTCATCAATCACTTGCAACCACAAGATGAGTAGCCACTAAACTAATCATTAAAATCCTATCCCCCAAGGGACCAAGTTATCATGATTCCAACAAAGGAGGTCTCCCATGGAGGTCCTTCATTAATTGTATGCATGCATGATGCAAAATTATAAAATTCCATTGAAAATATAGGAAAGGCATCACAAGAACACATTGAGTGTAATAGTACCACTGTTCATAATCACATACAAAAACATAACATGAAAAATGCATGAATTCACATAATAAACAATAACATTAAATTGAAACTTAATAGAAAGAGACGTAAAATTTATGTTTTATCAAAAGAGAGTCTAACCAGTTGGCTACATATGAGCACACCCAACCATAGACATCTAGTCTAAATTCCACATCCAAGTTGGAAAATGAGGCCATCAAGGTAAAGGAGCCAAGCTAGAAACTTCTAATTGACTCAACTCAACTCAATTACTCTCATGTATCAACCAATTTTCTCATTATAGAGCACTTAGGAATCTCATCCAACTATCTAATGACCATGGTAGTATCTTCCACTACGATAAAAATAGTACACCAAAACAAGTCATTACATGCAAGTTTAGTGTCAAAATATTGTGCTTTTTTTTCCAAGTTAGAGAATTTTTTGAGCATTAAATGGATTTTCATAATTAACATCAATTTCTAGTGTCAATGTTTCCATCATATTTAGTGTCATTTTTGGCATTTCCTATCTATAAATTAAAACTTATGAGAATATTGTATAAAAATGCACAAAAAAATGGTAAGGGATTGTTAGGATTTTAACCGAAATAATATTCCAAAATGTAGGCTCTCTATGGAACTACAATCCCAAAAAATATACGATAAAATTATATCGTTCTAAACTAAAACTGCAAACCTAGTGCAACTTAAAATTTATGAAAACAAATCCAAAATGGTTAAAAATTTGAAAAAATGTACAATGGTAAGGGAATGCTAGGATTTGAACCCATATCATATAAAAAAAGGAGAGAATAGTGTTGGACATAGTGTTTTCATTGATGATAACCAGTGTCATTGATGTCAAAGGGTATGTCAAAGGACAAGACTATGGAATATAGTGTTATCATGAAGAAGTTGTGTCAAAGGAAGGAGGTTGTTGAATATAGTGATATCATGCTTTCGAAGATCACATTAATGATGGAAAAGTGCCTCAAATTTTATTGAGTTTTGTTGAATATCTAATGTTCAAATGAATATATAAATTGTATGGTTGGTTAGTCCTCTATGAGAACTTTCCAATAGTATATCACACTTAACCAAACTCATCTTGAATTAGAAGCTATGTTAGTTTGAAAGTTCACAATAGTGAAAAAGGGTGAAAAGGGGTAAAACCCCAAAATTTTAAAGGTCGAGCAAGTTCTCGACCAGATTTATGTTTCATTGGGAAATTAAAAATGGTTGGTTCCCAACTTGCACAAATTATAACATGTTAAAGGTTGTGAAAATTTGGGTGAATCAAGTGATAAAAAATGAACTATGGCTTGATGAGCGATGGATTGTGTGCATACTTGCACAATGTTCAACAACTTTCAATCCCCTTCACCATGTAGACGTGACACACAGACTACAGGTAGACCAATATCAAGGTGACACATGGTATGTGTGGTGGACCCATAGACACTCAATGTAACACCCTTGTATTAACCCTTGATTTTGTAATAGAAATTTGGATGAAAAAAATGTGATAGAAGGCTAGAAAGAAAAAAAATGGAGAGCATGAAAGCGATAGTACTGCATGTTGGAGAAATTTTGCTAAGACTGGTTCGAAAAAATTCCCAAATTCGAGGCATGGAAATCATTCAATTATGGTTTCCAACCATGAAATACTAGTGCAAGGATCAAAGGAGGAATTGAGTAAAGAGTGTTTGTTGAAAAGGGTTGATGAACCACTATGTTCTTGCTAAGAAAGATGATAAGCCACTCAATGCTTTCCAAGTAGGATGAAAAACCAATCAGGTACTTGTGTAAGGATGATAAACCATTAGGAATGGTGGAAATACATTCGGTTTCTTTCTAAAAAGGTCTAATAAACCATCAAGTGTTTGTTTAGGAAGCCGATAAACCCCCCAGATAGTGTGCTACAAGTCTTGTAGTGATTCCCTTGAAAAGACAATTGATAAACCTCCTATAAAGAATTATCATAGTCCTAGAAATATAATAAATACCCCAACTAACTTTGGTTAAGTCCCTAAGAAATAATCCCTTGGATTTTGGATGTGGCTTGGGGGCGGACAAGTAAAAGAACTATTATGGTCTAGTTGGCCTATGGTTGGGTGGAGAGTTGAAGTCCCACCCTTAATTTCCAACCATATCTAATCATTTAGACACGTTCCATGAATTCTATATATTTCAATATAAATAATTACATGATTGGGTTTTTATTGGTTAGAGTGTGGCTCTATGTTAGCTCCTAAATGGTTATTGAAATTATTGCATGTCCTTTATGGGCAACCTGTTATGAATTATATTTTGGATAAGTTGAGATTATAACTTTATGTGGATGATATGAATGTTATTTATTATATATGAAAATATGATTGGTTACATTAAGACATGCAATTAACTGTTAAATGCTAATACTATAATGGTTGGCATGTTTCTAAATTGAAATGGTCCCTGTCGTGTTTAATGCAACAATGTATTATGTTATATGGAGCATGAGTTAAGAATTGTGTTGTCTATCATATTTTATTTATAAATTTTTAATTGTTTAATGTTTCATTCTGATTGTGGGAGTGCATAAGGTTGCATTCAGACACGAGGAAGGCTTAGTAGAGCCTCGAGGGATCCTTGGAGTCTCCATGTTTATGTACATCTTGCATAGACTTGTATATTAGCTGAATAAGGATTTGAATACACACACACACAGATATATATATATATATATATATATAAGATTTGAAAATGGTTGTTGTAGAGGAAGGCATGGGATGGACTTATTCCAAATTCCTTTTATGTGAAAGTTCATACCGCACCAAGCCTCCGTCGTCGACACGCTTGTTTTAATAATTTTTAGAAGGGGATTTATTGAAAAAAGGCATAAGAAAAACTTATTCCGTCAACTGATGTGAAAATTAATGTCACACCATGCTTGATTAGTATAAGGCCTTGTTGTAGTGCTTTACCATTGGAAACTACCATGATAGGTTGGTCAGGATACATGGAAACTTTATGGATAGTGATGTGGAATTATGTTGATGTGCTACCTACGTGGTGGGAACATGGTGGTCACGTGGTAGGATGAATTGACCCTTTTGGATGGCCAAAGGATAAATTTTTGGGTGACACCTGGAATGTCAAAAGATTCCACATGGCAGGGTGATATCACCTTGATGACAACATGGAATTAGCAAGAAAAAAATATCGATGACATGGATAGGTCGATGATGTCGCATGGAAGGTGGAAGGTGGTATTTGATGCTACATAGCTTTGGTGTGATACGTGGTGCCAATGTGGAGTTAACGTGGCTTGGGGCCACATCTCTGTGAGCCATAGACCCTCAAAGATATTTTGTAGTATTAATGGGACACAAAGTCAGTGAAAGCTGCAGAAAGGGAACCCTTGTTATATAACGTAAATATTCACATCCTGACATGCAGTGAAGGGTTGAAGTGGGATACCCTTAGAGGAATGGTTTGGCTAATGAAGAGCACATAACTAGAAGTATTCCTAGTAATTGACATGGAAATTATTCTCACGTCATGGAGGCTTTAAAAGGGGTTGTTACAAAGCAATGGCATAGGACATGGTGATGCTATGTCACTATGATGTGGATGGGACCACATACGTAGCTTGGTAGTGGAATACGATGGTACATGCTAATGTGGTAGGGATGAATGAGTAAATATTCAAATGGGCATAAATTTCAGTCCAAGAGTCAGATTTAGATAAAATTTATTTCATCATAAATCTCTCGATGTGATGAGTGCGATGGTGGGGTTTGTTTTAAGTTTTGAGGAGTTGTAAAAGGGATTTTTGTAACCCCATATTCATAATAGACTTTGAGACTAGTTACATTTTAGCGTAACACCCTCCATTTCCCTAGAATAACCCAAGGGGGTGGGATGGAGTGTTACAAAGTGGTATTAGAGCATGGTTCAACACTAGACCTGAAGAGGCTCACATACAAAAATTCATGATGACTATTTGATTTACTAATTTCCTTCTTTTTTACAGATATGTGTTGATTTTAAACTACAATTGGTATAATGTTTGATTTGAAAAAATTATTAACTAGTTATAATATCTCTAATCTATATACTAACTAAGATCTGATGTTTCAGATGGTCTCACATCAACATGCTTATTGCAAATAAGCCAAGGTGATGAGTAGTTTTGTTTTTAGTGAAATTTTGGTTGGCTAATAGATATGTGTATGTAACAACACATAAGCAGACATCAAGGAAAAACAAGAGGGTAAAAGTGATGAGTAGTGTGATGGATTAGTTTGGCACAAATATATCCCAACATGATCAAGAAGAAGATTCAGTTGGGAAGAGGAATGAATAATATTCTCCTAATTGGATGGAAACCCTTAGAAGCCTAAGAGTTAAACTAAGAAGTTTCAAAGTAGACAATGAAAATATTGTTAGAGCACAAGAAAGGAAAACAGTGTTGAATATTTTAATATTGTAGAGTTTATCATACTTGCAAATATAGAAGCAACAAGATCTTGGTGCTAGCTTCCTACGCAGGAACAAGTCCAATTATAGCCCATTAGAAGTCTGAAGGAAAAGGTTGCATACCAATATGGAAGGAGAAATAAAATCAAGGACATATGCATGCATATAAAGAGGAAATAGGCATGAATATAAAGGCATAGTTCTACTCAACATTCTAGAAAGAGAGTCAAGTAGCCATGAATAATCATCATATACTATACTAAAGAACCACCATTATGAGAGGAGAAAAAATAATATTTCAATGCGATAAGATTTTAAGAAATCAAAGCCCCCTACCTTTAATGAAGAGGTGCAGAAGTTTGAAGATGTAGAGGCTTAGTTTTTAGGGATGAAGAAGTATTTCAAGGTGCATGACTACTCATAAAACATTAAGGAAAGAGTAGTTATTTTTAGTTTGAAAGGAAAAGTTGATATATGGTGGGAATATTTGAAACTTTTTAAGGACATCGAGGAGAAAGAGTTGACATGGAGAAGGTTTGAGAAATACTCCTAGCCAAATTACTTATTTGAAAAGTACTATGACAAAAGGGCCAAACAAATATATGAGCACGAACTAGGGAAATTAACAACTAATGAGTATATAAGAAGATTATCGGAGTTGTTGAGGTATGTGCCTTTTATCAAGGATGAGAACACAAAGTTCTAGAGGTATGTTAGTGGATTACCATCAGCTTACTGGGACAAAATAGAGTTTGATGAGCCAAAAACCATAGAGGACACCATTTGAAATATGAGGTACTATTATGAACTATCCAAACACGAGATTAAAGTCTAAACTGACTGAGAGAAGAAAGATAAGGGAAAATTCAAAGGAAAGGGCTAAATTATTTAGGATATAAGTAAGGAGGGAAGAACAAGAATTCCATTCTTTCTACCAATAATGAGTATCAGAGAAATCCCACAATAGCTAGTATAAATGGACCGCAAAATGAGCAAAAGAAGAGGGTGAAGGGTCCAAAAAGGGGCATATATATTGTTGGACTTGTAGAGAAAGAAATACGTAGAGGAACTATCCTTAGGACCAGTAGACTAGAACAAAATTGTACAACGTACAAAAATAAACGACAATGAACAATGTGGCAAAAAACATACCCCAAATTTATGTTGCAATGAATAATAGTCTGGTAGACTGACAAGCTACAGTAATCTAAATGGAAGGTATGGTCATCAACCAACATGTTTCAAATTTAATTGACCTATTTTCTAATTTTATCTATATCATGCCAAATATTGAATAGAAATGTAAATTACCAAATAAATCTGATGAAGAATCATGGTTGGTTTAATTGGAAATGGGTACAATAAAGAAATTGAAAGGCATATTGGAGTCATGTTATGTGGACATTAGTCGTATGACCACTATAGCTTCTATCAATTTATTACTATTGGTATCTTATGATGTTTTAATTGGAATATATTTGTTGGTAGCCCACAAAAGAAAGATTGATTGTTACAATAAAGTGTTGGAATGCCTTAGCGAAAATGGTGAGAAGATAATGCTGCAAGGAATGAAGATACCAATCTCACTCAGGAAAATAACTACACTTCAAGTGAAGTGATGTAACAACAAGGGATGTGCATTGTATGTTATCCACATGTTTAAGGAATTGGAAGACAATGTGGATCCATTTAAAATCCACCTAGTGCTAAAACAATTCAGTGACGTTTTCTTAGAAGAATTACCTCGACTACCATCTAGAAGAGATATCAACTTTATCATTGAGTTAATTCTAGGAAATGTGCCAGTAAAAAATAATATGTATCAAATCACTACGTTTGAACTCATAGAATGGAAGTTGTAGCTAAGAGAGATGTTGGATAAGGGATACATTTCGACCAACATGTCACCCTGGGGAACCCAAACATTGTTTGTTACAAAGAAGGATAGTATGTTATAGATGTGTATAGACTATAAACAACTAAATAAGGTTATAATAAAGAATAACTACATGTTTTCCAAAATTTCTCACTTATTTTACTAGCTAAGAGGGGTTGCAGTGTTTTCCAAAATAGATTTTATGTATGGATACCATCAAGTTATAATTAATGATGAAGATATCCATAAGACATGATTTAGGACTATAGATGGACACTATGAATTTGTAGTGGTGCATGATTTGGGCTTATAAATTCCCCAACCACATTCGTTTGCTTGATGACCAATTTCATCACACCTTATTTGGATAAATTTGTATTAGTCTTTGTAGATGGTATCCTAGTGTATTCAAAAACCACTTGAGAGTGGTATTACAATTAATGAGGGGGCATAAGTTGTATCCAAAACTCAACAAGTGTGAATTTTTCAAGACCTAGGTTCACTACTTAGGGCATGTCATTTCAAAATGAGTGGTAGTATATCCATAAAATGTCAAAGCTATAATGGAGTGGGTCACACTCTAAAATATCACAGAGGCCAGATATTTCATCAGGCTAATTGGATATTAATAAAGGTTCATTCGAGACTTCTAAAAGATCGAGCATCCAATCACTACTTTTCAAATAAAACGAGTCAAATTTTTGTGGACACTAGAATATGCAACCAATTTTGAGCAACTTGAGAAATTAATCACTTGTGCACCTATCTTAACAATAAAATATCTAGAGAAGTATTTTTTGGTTTGCATGGATTCTTGCAAGGAAGGACCTAGTGGAGTCCTAATGGAGGAAGGATATGTCATTTGTGATGAATCTATGAAATTAAATTAATACGGGAAGAATTATGTTACCTAAAATTTAGAACTTGTAGAAATAGTGCATGCTTTAAAAATGTGGAGGAATTATCTACTGAGGAGAATGTTTCTGTTGATGACAGACCATGGGGGATTGAGACATATATTAAGAAATATAAGATTAATTCCAAATAAGCTAGGTGGTTGGCTTTGATTAGAAAATTTTATTTTGAGATAAAGTACGTAAATGGAAAATAAAATAAGGTAGAAGACACATTCAATAGAATTCTACAAGAGGTTCATTTGGAAGCCTTGAGTACATACATAGTTGACATCAAGGAAAGGATTAAAGAGGAATTGTCTCCTCATGAAGTCTACCAATATGTAAATAAATGTTGGAAAGAGGAACTAGAAGGACCTATGAGAAATAACTATGAACTCATTGATGAGTCCATGTTCTATTCAAAAATAAAATGCATGTGCCCGATTTAGCTAATTTGAGGAGGCTCATCATGGATGAGTTTCATAAGATACCTTACTAAGGCCATCCTAGTTAAAATATGTTAATAGCCATAAAGAAAGTGCATTATTATCCAAAATTAAAGAAAGGTGTTTTGAATATATTACCAAGTGTCTGAAGTGCGAGTAAGTAAAGGTTGAATGTAGGCATTGAGCAGGGTTGTTGCAACCAATCCCAATACGTGAGTAGAAGTGGGAAGTAATATATATGGAATTCATTATGATATTTCCAAATAAAACCAAATAACATGATTCAATTATGGTGATAGTCGAAAATTTGAGTAATGAAACTCACTTCATTGCTCATTCCACTCACAAAGCTATTGATACAACCTAGATATTCATGATAGATAACGAGATGGAAAGAGTGAAAATAATCTTGGAGCACATCCTAAGAGTGTATTCCATGCATCATACAAATAAGTGGGAATAATTAGTACCATTTATGGAGTTTTCATACAACAATGGATATCAAAAGTCACTTGGGATGAGTCATTTTGAGGCACTGTATGTCCAGAAACACAATACTCCTATTAGCTGGGATGGCTTAGTAAATAGAGTAGTTCCTAGACCTAATATGTTGAATGAAATGGAGAAAGAAGTGGTAAATATCAAGCAGAAGTTGAAGGAATCCCAAGATATGAAAAAGATTTATGCAGAATGATAGAGCATTCACAAGCAATTCCAAGTGGGAGAGCATGTCTATATTCACATATGATCGAGGAAGAGCTTGGAAAAGTGGTGGCGTATGCCAATTTGGCACCCATATTTTGTGGATATTTTGATATCTTGGAAAGAGTATGGCTAGTAGCCAATATATTGGCCTTGCCACCCACAATGAATACACATATTTTTTTTCACATTTCTTTTCTTAAGAAATTATGTGTACATGATGTTAATCATAATATTGTATAGTCTATGTTATAGGTGGAACCTGAGAGAGAGTTCCAACCGAAACCATTATACATCCTACGCTAGAGGCAAATTATTCTTCATAATTGAGTAATAGAGTATATTAAGGTGAAATGGAATCAATTTGGACTCACTTAAGCCAACTAGGATGTGGAAAAACAAGTGAGGGTGTTATACTCATTTTTATTTGAGGAATAAGCAGATGTAAGAGTTATTTTATAATAACAGTTTTTTCTTTTGATTTATAGTTATAGTAAACACCAAGGATGGTGTTCCTTTAAGGGGGTGTGGTTTGTAACATCCCTGTGTTAACCCATGGTTTTGTAATAATTGATGTCTTTCATTAAAAATAATATTTTTTTTTCGGCTAGTGTGAAGATTGGGACAAATGGATCCATGATCTAAGGGAGAATTAAAAGTGGGTGGGTTGGTGTAATAGAATGCACCACCTCCAAACAATTTCCAAGGGAATGATTGGGAAAATAAAATACTTTCATTTTATATGATCCCACAATGTGGGAAAATGGAAGCAAGACAACCTCATAGGAAATGAAGAGGCGTGAGAAAAATAAGAATGATAAGAAAAACAAGAATTCTAGCATCAAAACTATAAGCGAGAGACAACATGAGAGATGGATGGAAAAAAAATTACTATGGAGCATGAGAGAAATATTGGTACGTGTTGGATAAATTCTTCTATGACCAACAAGATGAAATTCCCAGATTTGATACAAGAAAATCATTCAACTTTGGTTTCCAAGCATGAAATATTAGTGAAAGGCTCAAAGAAGGAATTGGGTGAAGAGTGCTTGCTGAAAAGGGTTGATAAACCACTGAGTGCTAGCTGAGAAAGTTGATAAACCACTTAGTGCTTTCCAAGTTCAATGAAAAACCACTCAGGTTCTTTTTGTAAAGTGGAAAAACCACTAGGCAAGGTGGAAATAAACTAAGGTGCTTGATGAGAAGGGTTGATAAACCTCTTAGTTATTTCTAGGAAAATCGACAGACCACTGAGAGAGTCTGTTATAGGTCTAGCAATTATTTCCTTAAAAATACATGTAACGTGCCCCTCCCAAATTTACCCAATTTCATTTTCCTTCCAGGTTAAACATGAGATGAAGGGCTACTATGAAATTACTCGACCTCAAAGCTTCAACTATGGGAGTGGGGTCGATAATTCACAACTCACAAACATCCCTCAAGGCTTACTGGAAGCCCAAGGGAAAAATAACCACCCCAGGTGACAAAAGCCCAAGATGGATTGTTTTTTACTGACATGGGCCCACAACTGCATGAATGGAAAGGAAAGGGTGTGGTTATAGGCCTCCAACCACATTCACAATCCTCCTTCCATGTTGTTATATACCAAATCAGATTCAGAGGGTGTGGTCCCGAGATCTGAGACACCTTTCCAGGTCAGCCTTGATACCACTACTCAAAATTGTTTATAACTTCTTAGAATGATAAATGACATAATTACAATGTTATTCATACAAAACTTGAACAAGAACTTGACCTAATTAATGAGGCCTAACTATGAGATCCATTTCATCAAACATATGGTGAACATGTGAATTACGGGTCATGAATTCATATATGATCTTAAGAGTTTGTGGTCCATCTGATAATAATCAAGAAGTTCTAATGCCCTCTCATATTAGCTGAAATAAAACTATTTTTTCCATGCATTCATCAACCATTCATTAAGTTATCAAGTATAACAAGAGCCATATCTAGAACATATTATAGAACCATGCTTATAACCATCATATAACCAGAATATTAACCATGACATAATATTCATTCAAGATGCATAACAGAAAGTATAAATGCTCGTAGAGTACAATAGAAAAATAACTCTTATTAACATATGCAAAAGCCAACCAAGTGAGGGACTTCCATGTACCACCCGACCATACATTGAGATGAACCAAATATTTCTTTAAGCCAATCAACCTCATGCCATATTTCAAGAATGAATATGGGATCTAAGGACATAAACAACTAGGGATTTCTGGAGATTAAAACACCTCCACTATTAATCCACTGTAATCTCGCCAAAACTAGTCCAGGGATTATGAAGCTCGAACAAGCTTGGATGCCTCATAATTTCCTCACCATTACGTTGAGGAAATATCTTGTCTCCACTCACCTATAGAGGTATTCCTAGAGATTAAAAAAAATCTACTCCAAAACCTTGGGAATTCTCTTGAGATTGCCTCACTTAGTTCCAAAACCTTCTGTCAACCCAAATCTCAACCAAGAAACGGATCCCATCACACCATGGCTATCGAGGAAACGATAAGGAAAGGATGAAACCACTATAAAAATAGGAAAAACTCATGCCAATGACAATAAATTAACCAAATGAACAAATTCGTGTACCATTCATTCACACCTCAGCTATGAAATCACACATGCAACCTATTACCTGCAAAATCCTCCTACTGAAGTTGCTTCATCTAACCTTCCTTGATTTTCCTTGATTTCCTTGCTTGTCCTTTTTATTCCCTTTCATTTTCCTTCCTTTGATTGCTTTCTTGCTTTATTCTCTTCGTGATCTCCTCCTCTCCGAAGAAAACTCCAAAACCAAACTAAAAAAACAAATCCAAAATGATCTTATGATGCCCTTTTATTATTGAATCATCTAATTTCTTCATTTTCCCTCGTTAATTTCTTTATCATGTTTCAAACTAGAGATTTGAATTTTTAAGTTAAAACATGATTAACGAGCATGTTAATCAATTTATGAACAAGATTTATTTTCTTTTGAATAAAATATTAATTTATGGTGTGTCTCCATAAACTTATGGTAAAAATTTTCCAAGATTCCATAGTAGTTAGATTAAAGTCGTTATTGATAGTTACCATTCCTCCGGCGATAAAAGGAAAATTGTAGAGAGGGAAAGGGGTTCTGTATAAGAAATAACAACCAGAGGGTTATAAGGTGAGAGTATCTAAAGCTGGTAGGGACCAATGGCGACTCTGCAACCTGAAAATTGGAGAAGTGACTGGAGATAAGTCCTAAGGTCTACCTCCAGAAGAACTATTATTCCATCCTACTTTGGTGAGGAGCATAGGGGGAGAGAAGGACGTAATAGCCTCACTCATCATAGGGAGGTCACCATCAGCCATACATATTTGATATAAGTATTATAAACAAAATTTAGGGTGAAAGGAAAGGATTTTTAACATGCATTTCATAAATACTTGAATTCTGTAAATTTTCTCTTTGTATTGTGCAAATTTAATATAGTAAGTCTGTTATTCGAAATTATGGATTATGGGTAAAAAATTCTTCCCTAAATGTGGTGCGCATTTAGAACAACAAGTTGAAGACTTTGCAGATAATTTTCCTAACCATAAATAGACACATAGAGCAGATCAAGAAACATACTTGGAGTCCAAGCACTTCCAATTCTCCTTCTATTGCTCTTGTTGTAGCCTCAAATCCAAGCTAGATTAGTAAAATATGTCCTGCAATAATGAACACTAAACAAAAAAGAGATAGCAATATACATATGTCTATTCAAGTTATTCAGTTAAATCAATGAAACATGAACCATATACATCAGATAAGAATTCATAATATGAAAGACGTAAGCTTATATAGATACAAATGTGGGAAAGTAAGCAACAATATTTATTAAAGGATAGAAGGGGAGGTTACAACCCAGTGATTGATTTGATGTCACCATCTCCAGCAACATTCCAGCCTCATCACAATGAACATCTCTCCAGTAGCATATCACTCAAATCAATTCCTCAATTGAAATTCCACCAACATTTCTCTACTCAAATTTTTCCTTTTCAAGCACTGGGATCTGTGCTCAATTTATAGATGAGCTGAAGGTAGATTTACAATCAATGACTTTCTAATAATTGGAAATACATGTTCCCAAGCTCAGAGGTATCAAATGGACACATGGATTCAAAGTTTGACACATATGCACTCTTCTAGAAGGCACTGGCCAAGTGGAGATTTCGGAACAATGAGAATTTCGCTCCCAATTGACCAACACACCCTTGAGTTTTAGGATGTGCTTGCAGAGCACCTTTGAATGGAGGTACCTTCATATGCAATGCACTTAGCCCCTTCAAAGACTGCGTTGGTGAGCTCATAGGTGTTATAACATATACTTCAAATCTTGGAAATCTTGCAACGGAAGTCAGGGATGATTTGTCTCTGTTCTTTGTCTTAGGGCATGTAGCAACTGAAATGATAGGGGATGATAGACACTATTCATTGGTTCTGGGGATGATGTCTACTTTAACCAAGTCATTAGGAATGGTGTCCAAATTTACCTATAATAGATTGCCCCCTAAAGCATGAAGTCAGAATAATAATAACAATATTTTGAATGAGATACTTTACACTATGATGGGCTGGAGATGAAGCAGAATGACAACCTACATCAATCGTAAAATACATTACATAATGATATATCCTCTTCATCATGAATTTATGAGGGAAGGCATTCCCATGCTCAGCACATAAACTATCTAATAACATGTACATAGTACAGAAAGTCATCTACATTGGAATGTTGCCCAAGATAAACATGCTTACAGATATAGGCCCATGTTTGGATGACGATTTTTATGTAAGGTCACCGTACAAATGATGTGTACAAAAATCCTAAAATCATAGCCTAGATGGCTAAAACTAGGTCCAGGGTCTTCCTATCTCATTCACTCGATCGCTCGGGTCCATGTATAGCCATGCGAATATATGATTTGTAGTTGAACATGGTAAGACATAATTTTATTACCATCCAATAATGTGAGTTTTTAACAAATGCGAGAGAACCACCATTGATGTCAATGGACCTCAAGGTAATGCAGTACATTTCGTAAGAAATGAATAGATGATTTGATTTAGAATGCCAAAAAAATTCTTTCGGTCAAAATTCCAGAAGCGAGGATCTTGTCGATGTTGTAACAAGCCTCATGGTATTGGAATATGATGTTTCTAAGTGAGATTCCTGGATAATGATTTGTCGTTGACAGGAAGTCACTTTATTTTGAAACGGGAGTTACAGATTTCTGAAATAGAGGTATGACTCGATATAACAATGTTCAGGGATGACTGTCATGAGAATGAAGGTTTATGAGTATTGCAGAAGGATGAGTATTCACTGGATGAATTCTTTTTAACATATCAGCTACACTGAGATGAGTTGGTAGCATTGACCCAAAACTGAAGTGAAGGTATGATGAACCATAGGTATGAATGAACTGTCACTAAGATTAACCAACAAAAATAGTCATAGTGATGGAGTAAAGTGTCATGTTCAAGAGCGACCTACTACCATAAAAATTTCTGTTCACTTTCCCAAATTTTCCCCAGTCATTTTTCGACTAGTAGCTCTTTATTTTTAAAGAAGCTTGAGGAGGATAACATATGCTTGACCTATAATTCAACCCTTCGGGCAAACAATGTATTGCTATTCAATAATTTAATGAGTCCAGTGACGAATGAAACTCGATTCTTGCCATGATTGATAAGGTTGTCGCTATTTTATGTTTTAACGAGCCAAACGTTAGTGACAACCCGGTCCTTTTTCATATTTAGAGAGTTTGAAAAAGAGGACGAAAAGAAAACTCCATAAGTAATTTTTCATAAAGTTGTTGCTCAGATCCAAAAAAGTGTAAAATAATATCTGAGAGAACCTCTTTAGTCATGTTTGACCATGGTATTCCTTTTTCATAAATAATCTATCTCAGTCTGGAAAAGGGTTAAACTTATACTAAGTAGATATCTATTCATTTACTTTGACAAGCTCGAAAAGACAACTGCTCGGCAATATTTTCACATTATCGGAGTTTGAAAAGAGCTAAAAGAAGACTCCAAGGGTTCCTTTTTTTCCGTTATAGAAGCTTGAAAAAGAGATAAAAGTGTGCTTCAAGTCCTTTTTCTTTTTTAACAAAGCTTGAAAAATAAGGATAAAAGTATGCTTTGTGGTAAAATCATTCTTGAAATAAATCTGCACGACTAATCTATTCATCAATTGTAAAACCTATTCAGAACAACATCAAATTGATTAAAAATACATGTTTCATGATAAAAATATAGTGAAACCGTAGTCATAGCAATAAATATTCATTGCAAACAATTAAATCACTAATTAAAAATTGTTTTACTATTCATTTTTACCATTCAATAGTTACCATTTGCATGTTGGAGCTCTGAACCTATTTTTTCCCTCGAACTTCAGGTACTGATTGCGATTAATTCTGTGGACAATTTTCATTTCCGTTTGATCTAGGTTAGTTCCATGAATCTTCTCTTTCCTTCAGTATTGATTTCCTTTCCTTTCACTGCAAATTTTTCTCCCAAAGAGAACAATGCACCTTTAAGCATCGAAAAGTGCATTGTGTAGCAGCTAAAATGAAGGCTAACTTCATATGCAATGCATTGTCCCTTGTTCAATACTATGTTGGGCGCAATTTTCATTTTTTATTCTTGTACTATGCCCAAAATTTGTCTAATTTTTTGCATTGAAAGGAGTCTAATGATTCTTATGGTTATGTTTTAGGATTTCATCGAACTATAATGATGATTACATGGAGATAAAGAGATCATGAAGAAGAATATGGTTGCCCTCAATGATCCGGGTACAGTAAGAGCCCTAAGAGATTGTGGCTTGTTAAAGTACTTCCGTTTTTTAGGGATGAGGCAACAAATATAACTCTTAGAGTTCCTTGTTCGAGAATGGTATCTAGCTATTGAGGAAATTCACATTAAGAACAAAGTAGTTCCTATAATAGTACAGAATGTATATTTTCTCACAGGTTTGTCAAGGAGAGGCTTGCCTATTTCTCTCTTAGGGTCTGCTCTTGGAGGAGAGATTGTGAGAGATTATGTTTTGCAATATTGATATCCAGGGTCAGAGCCAAGAAAATATGGGAAGATAAACATCTGTGATGTTAGAAATTTTCCTTTGAGAACCATTCTCTTCACGATCACAAAACTTGTTGGCACCGTTACACTACATGTAGCGAATAGATCATATATGCAGTATGCCCTAGAGTGCATGGAGCCAACAATATTCAACTGGTATGAAGCTATAATTTCTCAGATAAAAGAACAACTGAACAAGACAAAGGGAGGAAGGAAGAAAAAATTCAGTTATGGTTCTATCTTAATTTCATTTTCCTTAGAATAGATTCCACTGATGCAGCCACATCATGTGACACTGGGTGTGTCTAACCCTAGAGATTCGAGGATGTAGAGATGGGTAGAACTAATGGGTAGGCATGTAGGCCAATTGACCATTATATTCTTGACTGCATTCTTCGCCTGGTTCAGGCAACAGGTTGCTACCATCGATGTGTATGCATACGCAGGCGTTGATTTCCGAGGAGATCCAGACTTAGCTTTACCAGAAGGCACTTTGTGGGGTGCAATAAGTAAGAATGTTCTGATCATGTTTTTGATTTTTCTTAAGTTTTATACAAAGTTTTTGTATTTTTCATGTTTTCCCAAAACTAAACTAAAAGTTTTGATGTAATGCAGATGTTGGTAGAATTCAACCGATGGAGGAACCAGAGCATGGAGTAGATGAGCCAGTAGAGAGAGCTGTCAGGAGAGCAATCCTTCAGGATCTATACATGGCTGAGACTTTGACTGAGCTTCAGCAGCACATAGAGGGTTTGACCTTTGGGATTGTGGATTGTTGGATCGAAGAGTTACCCTTGTGACTGCAGCACCACACCATAGGTGTTTCTAACTGCTGGATGCAGTTACTGCATATGATAGCTATATCTATAGCATGTTAGCATGAACACCACTAGTTTACTTTTGACATGTTGCACACCATTTTGAGGTCAGATGACCAATGTGTCTTGGGCACAAATTTTTGTAAAACCTATAAATATCTATCTATTTGATTTCATTGTTTTCCTTTGTTTATTATGCAATCCTATTCAATTATGTGAATGTTTTCTTTACATGTGTTGCAAATTTTTGTCTAAAACTTGATTAGCCAAAGAATCAATCAATGTGTTCAAATTTATAGAAATGTGTTGATATTGAATAAAATCAAAGTGCCTTTCCAAAATTCCAACTCTTAGAAACAAACGATTCAGTGTTAGATTTCCAACAATATAAACACTAGCAAGTTGTAATACCACAAGGTGTGAGTCTACCCTTATGATAATTCAGTTAATACCAAATGAAATGGCATCAGAGAGAAGTTTGATCAACGCCCTATACTCAGCGATATTATTTGTCGATCTACCGATACAAATCCCTTGAAAACTCACTAACTCGTTGTTCAGAGCGAAAATGGCCCACACTGTAGAGGATAGATTCTGCATACTACAACTAGCACCATTAGCATATCCAACAAATGGTTCCAAAGATTCAGGCATCTGCGATGAAATGTAAAGTGGATTACTAACGTCAAGAAAAATCTGAAAACAAACTAAGATAGTGAATGCAAATCTACAATATATATATACAATATAATACAAAAATTACTACGCTTGTGATTAAGTATAGTAACATTTCAGATACAACCCATTTCTGGGCTACGCCAACGGAATCCCATCATAATCTACTAGCTCATAGGCACCCTTAGTAAGAACTCTTTTGACAATATAGGGGCCATGCCATAATGGCTCAAATTTTCCTATACCTATTACATCAGCTTCTTGATCATAAAGAAGGACCAATTTTCCCTCTGAGAAAATGCGAGGCTAGACATTTTTGTCGTATTTTGCCTTTATACATCTCTTATGTGCTTCGTTGACAAATTGGGCCTCACGGCGTGTTTCATCAAGCTTGATGAGGTTAAAAAGACGTGCTTCTTCTTTTGAGGTGTTAGGTAACAAGTCGATTGCGAGTTTTAATGACGATATTCACATTGGATAGGAAAGATAGCTTCCAGACCATACACCAGTTGAAAGGGGGTAAATCTGGTTGCATTTCTCACCGAGGTTCAATACAATCACAAGGCTGAGTACAGGATCAAATTCCAGTTTCTTTTACAAGCTCCTATCATTTGTTGAAGCACACATTTAAGAATATTGTTTGTAGCCTCAACTTATCCATTTGATTGTGGATAATAAGGAGTATAATTATCATGTGACAATCCGAACTTGGCAGTCAATTCAGTCATCATGTGATTGCGAAAATGCTTCCCATGATCTATGAATATAGCCCGTGGGACCCTAAACTGTGCAATAACACGATTAAAGATAAACAATGCAGTTGTCTATCCTGTGTTGTTGAATGTAGGCATCGCTTCAGCCCATTTGGTAAAGTAGTCTACTACAACAATAATATAACCATGCCCCTAGAAGAACGAGGGTTTCAGGTCATGAAGTCAATACCCCATTTTGAAATTGGTCCCACAGAGAAAACATGATGCATTGGCCCTGACGGTTTGTGGATTTTATGATAAAATATCTAACACGCATGAAAAATTATGACCGTGAGAATGCAGTCGCGAAATATGGTAGGCAAAAAGTAACTAGCGCGGAGTATCTTCTACACGGTAACGTATCCAGACAAGTGTCCACCAGAAGCCCCAGCATGAAAATTATTTAAAAACTTTTCGGCCTCCTCATGAGTGAGGCACCTTCTTAAAATTGTATCGACACCATGACGATAAGTGTATCGCTGATGATTAGATAATATTTGGCTTGGTATCGAATACGTCGTTGTTCAAAGCGAGAAGCATCAGGCCGAAAATTTTGAGTTTGGAGATAAATGATGAAATCTCCATACCAAGGATCAGATGATTCGATCAGAAACAAAGACTTGTCAGGAATTGATGATTCTGACGTAGTCACAGTACTATCAGAGGGAAGGTCACAGAGAAGCTCAGCCAAAACTAAAGACTTCATTGACTTGGATTTGATGAATTCTAAATCAAATTCTTGCAAAATGACAATCCATTTTGAATATTCCCCCCCCCAGCAATTGACGTGATAAGATATAAGTCATGGGGTTGCAATCTAAAACGACAATGGTCTTTTAGAACAATATATAGTGGTCAAATATTTAGACAACTTGTATAGCTGCCAAGGAAAGCTTTTCTACATACGAATACTTAACTTCCATATCTTTGAGATTACGACTCAAATAATAGATCCTATGTTCTATCCCATTTTCTACTTGGACCAATACCATAGCAATGGTGGTATCAACCATGAAGATATATAGGAAATAATCATTCTAATAATTTGGGGAATACATTAATGACGCTCGGAGAAGAGTATCCTTGACATCATCAAAAGAAGCTTGTGAAACTTGGTCCCGATGGAAGGGAACCCACTTTTTCAAGAGTCGAGTAAATCCTTTAGCCATTTCGACGTAGTTGGGTATAAGCCTCCCCAACGGAGTCGCCAATTTGTTATGTGAAATTATGGATTACGGATAAAAAATTCTTCCCTAAATGTGGGCACATTGAGAACAACAGGTTAAAGACTTTGCATATACTTTTCCTAACAATAAATAGACACACAGAACAAATCAAGAAACTTACTTGGAGTCCAAGTGCTTTCAATTCTCCTTCTATCGATCTTGTCGTAGCTTCAAATCCAAGCTAAATTGCCAAAGTATTTCCTGCCAGAATGAACACTAAACAACAAAGAGATAGAAATATAGAGATGTCTAATCAAGTTATTCAGTTAAATTAATGAAACATGAACCATATACATTAGATAAGAATTCATAATATGAAAGACAAAAGGTTATACAGATACATATGTGGAAAAGTAAGAAAAAATATTTATTAATGGATAAAAGGGGAGGTTATAAGCCAGTGATTGATTTTATGTCACCATCTCTAGCAGCATATCACTCAAATCAATTCCTCAATTGAAATTCCACCATCATTTCTCTACTCAAATTCTTCCTTTTCAAGCACTAGGATCTGTGCTCAATTTATAGATGAGTTGAAGGTAGTTTTATAATCAATGATTTTCTAATAATAGGAAAGACATGTTCCCAATATTACAGGTATCAAATGGACACATGGATTCGAATTTTGACACATATGCACTCTTTTAGAAGTCACTGGCCAAGTGGAGATTCCAGAACAATGAGAATTTCGCTCCCAATTTACCAACGCACCATTGAGTGTCGAGAAGTGCTTTGCAGATCACCTTTGAATGGAGGTACCTTCATATTCAATGCACTTATCCCCTTGAGAGATTGCATTGGTGAGCTCATAGGTGTTATAAAATATACTTCAAATCTTGGAAACCTTGCAATGGAAGTCACAGATGATTTGTCTTTGTTCTTTGTCTTAGGGAATGTAGCAACTGAAATTATAGGGGATGATAGACCCTATTCATTGGTTCTGGGGATGATGTCCACTTTGACTAGGTCATTGGGAATGGTGCCCAAATTGACCTATAAAAAATTCAGTAATTCATCCCTGCTACAAGATTGTTGAATAGATTATTTTTATCAGAATTAAAAGCTCAGGCAAGGTGGTTTTTTATGGAATTTATAAGGTTAAAGAAAGAGGATATATTCCTATGTATAGAGAAACTCCATGTAGGAAATAACAATCACCAATAACTGTTGGGGGGAAAACAAATTTCTATAGAAAACTAAATATTGGAATGGGATAGTTAGTCCATCCAGGAAGAAATTCACCAGATAGGATTATCTGTCTTGCAAGGAGTTAGAATTATTACACAGATTATTTTAATATGAAAGGAATTACCAAATTAAAAACAAGAAATTTAATAGGAACAAAAAACTACAAAATTAATATGAAAATTATTTAAGAACAAATACATGAGACATACTTTTAATTAAATAGTAATTCAATGAATGACTAACTTTGAAAAATGTAATATATAAGAAAATAAAGATAGATGTAACAATAAATCCTCATGAGGAGGTACAAAAAATGGTGTTAAATATTATACATAAATGGATTTTACATTAACTTCTACACATAGAGAAATTCGAGCACGATCGCTTGGCTGGAGACATTCCATAGTCATGGAAATAGTAAGGGAATTGCAATGAATTTAAGCAAAAAAAGAAGAAAACATTTAATTACACATGGTGTGATAAACTAAGAACCGGGAGCGTGGAACCATTTAAGGAAATATTCAAAGTCCATAAGAAATTTTTAAAGTTAAAAACCATAGCATAGTTTATAAATTAAAAAATTACGAAGTATATAACACATCTGCGGTCTAAACAATACAGTGAAATCGAAATTGAATGAGAATCATAGAAGCTTCATTAAACCATCATCAAAATTAATGAAGAAACCTGATTTTTTGTTGTGCGATAAATAAGTGGCTACAACACATAGTCTTAGACCAAAAGAAAAAAATATAATTGATTAAATGTGCACAGTAAGGTCCTCTAAGGGCGCCGAAACAAAATCTGGTAAATAAGAGTTTATTGCTTGCATGACAAGACAATATTTAATTCGAGAAACTAAAGAGAAATACAAATTAGTACGAGTAACTGAGTTATCCTGTAGGAGATCTTGGACGACTTAATAGTACTTGGAAAAAGACGAAGGTCACAAAATGAGGAAAACAAACCTTAAAGACGGAAACACTAACTAGGATTTTGGGTTTTAGAGGTACCTGCAGGACATAGAAAACATTGTGAGCTCTCAGAACATTAAAACATAATACAATTCAAAAAATAATTAAGTTCAAAGTATAAACATAACGCTCATACCTTTTGTGGCATAAGAAATTAAGCTCAGCAAACCTAGAACAAAGGTATTAGCAAAATATTAGTATGAGAATTTCACTTCAAACCCAAACTTGAATCACCAAAAGCAAAAGGGATGAGCATACCTGTTTCAGCCGCATTGGTGCTGGTTGTATCTCCCATGTCGAAGAAAAACCCTATGAAATCCCAAGACTCCATGCGGAATGGTCACAACATTTTGAATACACAAACCCCATGAAGGAGCAGCTCTAAAACATTTGAGTGAGGCTGCGAGAGGAAACAGAGTTGCACACCTGAGGCCTCGGAAAGCCACAATAAACCAAACAAGTAGAAAATGTAATGCCATAGATGGCCATGGTTCAAGAAGAAACATCACTTACATGCACTGGTCAATAACTAAGGAGAAGGCACCGTAAAGTAAAATTTTTGCAGAGCTCAGCTGCCTCATAGCGGCAGTGAATGAAAAAAATGGCTAAGGTTCCGGGGGTAGGGAAATACTCTAACTTTCCCAGCTTCCCTCATAGTCGTAGATACAAAACTCCCATCGATGGTGTGGATCAACCCAAATGTCAATTAAATGAATGATAACCAAAATTCAAGGCTATAGAGTATCAGTTAACGATTTATTTAATATGTGAACAATAAATTGCTTAAGTACTGAAATGCCATGGGTATAATCATTCCCAACGTTCATTTAAAAGGTTCTACTCCATGTATCAAATCTTTCGGTGAAAATCACAATGGAGAAATTTGTGTCGACGCGTTTCAAACCAGCCAGTGTGGTTCATCATCAGGACAAGATACGAAATCTGATCTAGGACTCAGCTTAAGTAGATAAAGAAGCTCCAAATAGCCATTGTACAATAACGGCTAGTTTGACCAAAAAAATAAAAATAAAAATAACAAAATAAAAATAAAAATAAAACTATAAATAAAATAAAATAAAATATACAAAACTAAAAACTAAAAATAAAAAATAAACAATAAACAATAAAAGTAACGGCTAGCTTGACCAAAAAATAAATAAATAAATCAATAAAATAAAATAAAAATAAATCAATAAAAATAAACAATAAAATAAAAAGAAATTTTTAAAAAATAATAAGAAATCAATAAATACATCGATATAAAAATGAATATTAAAGAAAAAAATGTTAAAAATAAAAATAAAGAATAAAAATAAAAATAAAAATATTAGGAGAAATAAATAAATAAATAATAAAAATATATAAAATAAAAAATAAATAAATAAAATAAAATAAAATAAAATATACATTACTTGAACACAATTCAATATAAAATTTGAAACTAAATTCCTTTATTCTTATTTATTTTTATTTATTAATTAATTAATTAATTAATTAATTAATTAGTTTATTTATTTATTTTAAGGAAATTAATTAATAAAAATTAGATTAAAAATAAATAATAAACATAACTCTGCTAAAAAATAAATAAAAATTAATTACATAACAAAGAATGATAGAAATGTGAAAAGCAAAACAGGACAAGAGGGGAGAAAACGATAAACCTCAGACAAACAGAAGGGCAAAAACTCAAAAAGCTACAGATGAAGGGCAGGGATCCAACACCTGCTCACACTCCACCCATCATCTCTGTTAAGGTTAACAGGCCTCTTTTCAATCTCAAGGGCCTCCCTAAACTTTCAGTGGTGAAAATGGTCCACCTTCGCAATGACCTCAACATCTTCAATGCAAATGTGATGCTTTGTCTTTTCAGCATGCTCTACTAAGGCAGAGGAGCGGGATCTATTATGCTTTAGGTCAGCGGCATGTTCATGAATTCTTTGACTGATAGATTGACTAGTTTCACCAATATAAGGGGTCCCACAAGAGCACAGAATCAAGTAAACACCCTTAACCTCGTTAGTGCAAATTGGGTCCTTAGCCGATTTGAGCGAATTCCGAATCGTGCGGAGGGGCTTGAAGGTTGAAGGAACACTATGTTTCTTTAGTATCCTGGAGATCTTATTAGTCATTCCCTGGATAAAAGGGAGTTGAACACCAGCATACCTGTCATAATTATCACTTTTAACCCTAGGACCTTTTTCCGCTTTTTGGAAAGCTCTACGACATTGAATCTTGCTATAACCATTTTTAAGGAAAACCTTAAAAATATGAGATTTCTCATCTTCAAGGTGGTGTTCATCAGCAATTCTCAAGGCACGAGTGGCTAAGGTGCTGAGATCCCCTAATTTCTGAGCCGGAAAATGATGAGAGTCCACATGTAAATACTGCTCAGTATGCGTCTTCTTTCTAAAGACTTGATGAAAGAAAGCACCTTCTTCATTCCTAGTGATAAGGACATCAAGAAAGGGAAGACTACCATCCACTTCGAATTCCATGGTAAACTTAATGGCGTCAGACTGATCATTAAGATGATGAAAGAAAAGGTCCAATTTTTCTTTTCCATGCGGCCACACCACACAGGTGTCATCCAAAAACTTCTTCCAAAGCTTAGGTTGAAAAAGCGAGGTGGAGAGGGCTCTAGATTCAAAGTCTTCCATGAAAGTATTAGCCACAACCGAGGACAGGGGGGAACCCATGGCCACGCCACAAGTTTGTTCAAAGAATTCACCCTCAAAACTGAAGAAAGTCGAGGTAAGACAGATCTCAACTAGATACGCAGTATCATGATCCGTGACCCGAGATACGACATCAATAGCCTCCCTAATTGGGATGCAGGTGTATAAAGAGACAACATAAAAACTGACAAACCTGTCATCTGGGCCCAAAGTGATGCCTTTCAACTCATTGATAAAAGAGGATGAGTCTTTGACAAAAGAGTCGGTGCGCCCTACAAGCGGTTTAAGCTTACTCGTTAAATATTTAGCAAGCTGATAAGTCGGACCACCTATAGTGTCGACAATAGGTCAAAGGGGGGCCCCATCCTTATGAATCTTAGGAAGACCATAAATCCTAGGGGTGTGGGGGTTACTTTCAAGCTCCATAAGTTCAATTCAAATATGAAGTTACTATATGCTGTGTATTGAAATAAAATCCTGAACCTTAAGTTATGTGCATACTATATATTCCAATGATATATGCCAAGGTAATAAATACCATAATTCTTAAGCTTATATATGCATTGTATTCCAATGATAAATTGCTTCGGTTTAGAGGTGGAACCTGCTTAGGTAAGGAAAATGTTCATATTGACATTTAATATTAATTTTTTGTAATCTTGACATGTCTTGGTTTAAATATATATCTTCATATTGTATAATAGAGTATGAATAAAGTCATTTTTTAAAAAAATTTCTTTACTTTTAGGTAAAGAGTTCCTATGGTAAGATGTTACAGGTGGTATTAGAGTAGAGTTCATACGTTGGGACCTAGATGGAGCACACAAATAACATTGGTTATGTGTAAAATTGTGTAGAGAAATAAGAAGAAGGATTGACAAGAGAAATGAGGAGAGGGTCAGTATATCAATATCCAAGAGCTACAAGGAAATTTCACCCCCATTCTAACCTAGAAATGAATCCAGAAATGTTGGTGAATCTGAGCGTGGGTTAGCATCAACCAACCTGTAGATTACTTGAGGAACAACAACAACAAACCAATAGACTCCTGGATACGGTGTACCATTTATAGGAAGATATTTTTCAAGTAAGAAGTGATAATGAGGGGTTAATGTGGGAACAAGAGAGAATTCTTAAAATCCTCTGTTATAGGAAGAATCAAGGGTCAACCAACCAAACCCAGAAAGAGATACTCAAAAAAAGGGTGAACATCGACATCAAGCTAATGATAAGTTGAAGGGTAGCCATACCCAGAGAAGTAATAAAAACATGACTTATAACGAAGCAGAGTTAGGAAATGTTTCAGATCAAGAGGAGATGAAAAAGAAGAAAGTGGAGCTGCAAGGTTAATTCCGGAAAATTAAACCTCCTACCTTTGATGGAGAAGCTGAAGAGGCAGCAGAAGCATGGATAAGTAACATGAACAACTATTTTAAGTCTATGAATGTAGCAGAAAAGTGAAGGCTCACTTGGCCATTTACCAACTATGGGAAAAAGCCACATTATCATACGAAGAAGTTAAAAATGTGCGAAGAATTGAGGACCAGAATGTGATTTGGGATGAATTCCAGCAATATTTTAAATATAAATATCTAACATGGTGCTTTTATGATGAAAAATCTCGAGAATTTAATGATTTTAGACTGGGACAACTGTCTATGGATGAGTTGATAACCAAATTTACCTCCTTATTGAGGTATCTTCCGTATCTGAGGGATGAAAATGTGAAATTAAAATGATTCTTGAGTAGTCTACCTTGTCATATGAAGGAGAGGATCAAATTTGTGAACCTAAAAACTATGGATGAGGTGATTCAAAAAGCACATATGTGCTATCAGCAGTCCAAGATAAAAGGAGAAGCTGGTAGGAGTTGGCTGCCAAAGAAAGGACATAAAAGTATTTGAAATTTTAAAAGCAATAGACTTGGCAATTATAAAAATGCTGCAAGAGATACAAAAAATAGATAGCATGGAAGAAACCAGTAGAAACCCAAGTGGCCAATAGAATAGTGAGCCACTGAAGCATCTGATAGACCAGATCATGGATTGTAGACATTATATAAATCATAAATAGATTCACGCATTACTTAACAAAATAAGAAAAAATCACAGACCACTTTAGCGTAGATAACGCATAACAGAACCAGATCCAATCTAAACAAGGCATAATCACTTAAGCAGATTTATCAACCATCAATATGCATAAACAACCATAGCAGATATCCTCGCGCAATGATAAATATAAGCAACACAGAAACAATGTGAGCTTAAATAGAACATAAATAATAGATACATAACTCAGATCAATGATACAATAAGTTCTCCAAAATATGACCTTTATATTAGCTTCAAGTCAATTCAACATATCATATTTCCCCCTTACACATAACCCTCCTGCGCACATAGCCGAGACTAGGTCTCCACGCACACATCGACCAGGAGACTTTCTACCCAACCTATAAAAAACCCTTACCACTTATTACAAATGCATAAAACAGTGAGATCATAATCAAGTTATACTTTCTTAAGTTACTTTAATTAGACTCGATCTATATATTTATATTCTTTTAATGCACTGATAATATGGTTTCAAACCATGGTTTAAGGCCCACAGTTTACCCTTAAATCCATTTACATAAAAAATAGGGATTTTGACCCGCCCCAAAGCCCCTTAACTCATTCCTACAACACGCTTATACAACATTACATCAAAAAGTGTGCCCTAAGGGACCCCACTCGAACACCATACTTAGTATAATATTCTATTATGTAGTAGTTTTTTCTTTGCACTAAGAGTATTCCTCATTAACAGAGTCCAATAATATTTTTGTATCATAAATGACTTAAAAGATAATTCTCTAATTTCCTTAAGGAATTAAGCATATAAATAATGTACAGAAACATCAACCATTCTCAAATTCACTACATAATCAAGATACTTATCTCCAAATACATTTAGTTGATTGTGCCACCCAACCTTGAGAGAGGAAATAATGTCCTCAACTCACCTCTTGCTCCTCACTACAACTTAAGGTAGCAGAAATATTCAGAAGCTAGGGCTCAGGACCTCTCTTCAGCCTTTAATCTTATTGGGTTATAGAGTTCCACTAGTTTGAAGCCAGCTCTGGACAACTTCCTTTGGAAACATTCCACTGTTAACTTCGTTTTTTCGTTATTGATGAACCCTTAGTTAAACTGAGAGGGGGGAGGGGGGTGAATCAGTTTAATACATTCATAGACATTTAAAAATTTTTATTCAACTCATTTACACATTCATTTCATAATAAGCTTAATACATAATGGATCAACAAACATAATGTGTGGAGAACAAGTAATTAAACAGATTAAAACATCACATCAAAAATTAATTATCAAGCACATAGACAAGAGATATAATTGGAAACCCATAGAGGGATAAAACCACATCTTATTATTTTTGTGATGCAAAGGCAAGCTCCAACTCCCTCTCAAAACTGATTTTCTGTAGGCTCCAACCTACAAGAGGATACTACCCCAAATTTTGCAAGCTACAACTTGCAAGGAAGCTCCAACTCCCATATATTTTCTGTAGGCTACAACCCATAAGAGGCTCCTACCTGAACCAGCTAAAACTGAACATCTATCAAGAACTTGATATGGAAGCACAAACTCCCTCACACTACAATAAAATCATAAGCTGGTTTACCTGGATATCAACTCTGTTTTTCTCCTTCTTCAATGCTGCACTTCCATCCTTAAAATCTGCTTCATATCAGCTCTAGATCTGCACAACATCTCTATCAGCTCTCTCTCATTCTTCCACTCTCTAACCTCTATATGCATATTACAATAACATCATTGATAGAGATCACGTCGTGACTATTTGCATTCTATGTGGTAATATGAAGTGAACAAGCATGACTCTTGCCTTCCACCCACTTATTTCCTCACTCAGCATATTCAGGATGTTACAACAATATATACACTCATTTCAGTATTAAATGATGTTTTTATTTGCCTTGGAGAGTTGCCTTTGCATCACAAGCAATATAAAATAATTAATATGTTTATAGTTACAATCAAATATTTCACTCAGCCCTTTCAGCATCCAATATTTACTGTGTGTTTGTCCTCTTCTTCTTGCTTTCCCTTTGTCTTTTATTTTTTTGCAGTTATATTCCAACTATGTTGCATGGCCTTCTTTTTGCCCGACTCGAACCATGTTTTTTCACTATTCTGCATCAGCTCCGGGTCCTTTTTCTTACTAGATTCTTTTCTTGTTGTGTTCAACATTTTCTTTTGTTACCCAAGTCTTTTCTTCTATGTTCAGCCTTTTCTTTCAATAGACAACCACATCTACATGACACTTTTAATCTTGGTCGACTTATTTACACAAACCCCATGGACCTATGGGTCATGATACACATAAAATCCCTTTTAACCTAGCGGAGTATAATATCGTAGTTTATTCCACATACATACATTAGCAAAAAAACAACGCATATTTTATAATAGAATGCACATAAAATACACAGAACATGGGTTATCGAGTCCCATAATACTTGACCAATCATAGTGCATCACACTTCGCTTGCTTGCAAATTTTAATGTTTAGCACTGAACATATCTCCTGTCTTGTGCGATATGCGATTGTATCATATTGCATCTAGCATAGCTTACCATGTGAGCCTTAAGAAAAAAAATATAAAATATGTGATGTGGGCTAACATGTAGTGTTGACACGTGGCTCCTCCCTTTCCTCGCATCGCAACTTTCTAACCTTACTGCATCGCAAACAAATTAACATACCTTAGCACTATCTGCTGACATTTGTGATGTGTGAACTTTCGATTCGTCGTCCAGCATTGATCTGCACCCAAAACTGATCGCACTTCACACTTTATAAGATTTAATTTGTGTTTACCCTCTATTTCTTGCGATCTGTGATATTGTACAGTGCTGACACGTTCCCTTCTCCACTTCGCATCACATACAATTTAACTCACCTTGTGACGACCTTAACACTATCTGCTAATATTTCCGATGTGAAAACTTGGGATTCTTCATCCACCATTGATCTTTCGCCTTCATTTCTGTGATCTAATCCTGACTGTCCACTCATCCTTCATGCAACTCTTCTTCATCTCTTCTTCCCACTATAATCTTTTCCATTAAATCTTAAAACTTTGATTCTGCGATTTGATCTTCATCGTCTGATTGCTTCCCTTGGAATTCTTCTAAGTGTTCTCTGCCTTAGTCAATTTTTCTTCTTTCAGCTCTCACCGCTCTACACCACCTTCTCCTCCACACATAAACACTGCAATTGTCGATTTATTTCTGCTATGTGATTAATACAATATTCAATCAAACAGAGAATTATTTAAGATCTCTGGTCCTCGCCGTGTCTTGAAAATGTGATTTCCTTCTACTGTGCGCTGAAGAAGTTTTCTTTTTCCCCTTTTTAAAAATGTTGAACTCTCCTGATATTTTTCTTCTGTTTGTGATTCACTCTAACTTGGGATTATCATGCTTGATGCCTTTGCTCCTTTGGTGCCTTTTCCAATGGTCTAATGCTGCTCCTTACCTCTCCTTTATGATTTATTACTACATTATTTCCTGATCTTCTTCTTTTCCTTATTGTTGCTGCTTCTTTGCTCCTTTTTCTTAATGATATTTCAGGTGCTACTCTTTTGTGCTCCTTTGCCATCGATGAAAATATTTCCAACAATCTCCCCTTTTTGCATTTATGGCAACACTTCCTAAAACACTCCAATTCTCCAAGACTTCCTCTCCCTTTCATTCTTAGAGGTGTCTTTCTTCCTCTGATTTCTTTTCAGAAGATCCTTTCTTCTTATTCTTGCCTTTCCTCCCCCTTTGACATCAATGGAAAAGGGTTTTACATTTCCCAGTGTAGATTCTATCCTTGTATTAATTCTCTCTGAATTGTGTATATGCCTTCTGACTTTATAATTTGCTGCTCTAGGCTTATGTATCATAGTTGCTGGGAGAACACTTTGAAACTTATTGAGATTGCATGAATGGAGGGCATATCACCATAGAATTTTATGTACTTATATCCTTTACGGCTTGATAGAGGTGATATGTGCTAGATTTTTTATGTACTTCTATCATAATACTCCGATATTGAGGACCTGTATGATACCATACTCTGTCGATGTTTACTAGATTCATAGCTCTAGCTCTTTCGTGACAACTTTTATGGGCTGCTAGCCCCCTGGAATGATGCTTTCTTATCTGATACTGACTATCACTTGTCTACTGCATTGTTTATGTTCCTTATATTGCAGCCTTTATTGGTGTGTTTCCATCATAATATATATATATATATATATATATATATATATTATTTATTATTTATTATTTATTATTCATTTATTATTTTTTTTCTGATCATATCAGAGATATCATCTGCAGACACTAGTAAGAGGTTTTGTGAATATGTCTATTGTTTGTTCCTTTTTTGGTACATACTCCATCCTTACTATTTTCTCTGCCACTTGTTCTCTAAGGAAGTGGTACTTTATTGGGATGTTCTTAGTTTTCGAATGAAGTACTATATTTTTTATATACTTATTGCACTTGTATTGTCACCTTTGATAGAAATAGGTTTAGTGATGCTTACCTTCATGTCTTGGAGAGTTTGTTTCATACACATTACTTGTGTGCAAAAAGTTCCTGCTACTATGTATTCTTCTTCTACAATAGATAGAGAGATGAATGTTTGCTTCTTGTTTAACCATGCCACCAGACTTTCTCCCAAATAAAATGCACCTCCACTTGTGCTTTTCTTGTCATCTAAAGAGCTGGCCCAATATGCATCTGTATATGTTGTCAATGTGAAGTATTTGCTTTCTGGATACCATATACCATAATGTGCATTTCCTTTCAGGTATCTAAATATCCTCTTGATTGCTAGCAAGTGATTTTGTTTTGGTGCTACTTGATATCTTACCACAAGTCCTACTTCCAACATAATGTCTGGTCTAGAGGAAATTAGGTATAGCAGACTTCCTATCATAGATCTGTAAAGTGTTTGATATACATTTGCGGATCCATCATCAGCACATAAATTCCATCCAGTGATCATGGGAGATGACACAGGTTTGCGGTCTTCCATTTGGAATCTTTTTAACATATCTCTTAAGTATTTTTCTAGTGAAATGAATATGCCTTTGTTATTTTGTATAATTTTAAGTCCTAGGTAGTAGGGAAGCTCTCCAATCATAAACATCTCAAATTATGACTTCATCTGTTTTGCAAATCCTTTTACTAACTCATCCTTGTTGGTACCAAACATGATGTCATCTACATATGCTACTACAATTAAGAGTTCATTTTCATCAGCCTTTATATACAGATTGTTTTCTACTCCTCCCTTCTTGAAAGCTTGTTTTTGAAAGTACTTGTCCAGCCTAGAATACCATGCACGTGGTGCTTGTTTGAGACCATATAGGGATTTCTTTAATTTTCACACATAGTCGTGTTTATCTGCTAAGAAAAATCCTTCAGGTTGTTCCATGTAGACTTCTTCCTCTAGATATCCATTCAAAAAGGCAGACTTCACATCAATTTGATATATCCTGAAATCATGATAGCATGCAAAAGCTGAAAACATTCTAATTACTGCCATTCTTGCTACAGGGGAAAATGTTTCAACATAGTCGTTTCCCTCGATTTGAGATTATCCCTTGCATACAAGCCTGGCTTTATTTCTGATTACTTGACCTTGTTTATTCATCTTATTCTTGAATATCCACATTGTGCTAATGACATTTTTCCCAGTAGGTCTTGGCATTAACTCCCAGGTCTTGTTTTTCTAAATCTAGTCTAATTCTTCATTCATAGTGTTAGTCATAAGTATTTTTCACTATCTTTGGATGACTATATAATGGTTATAGTTTTCTGAAAACAATATTCCTTGAATATATTGAGTTTCATAAATCTCACCACTTTCATTATCTTCATAAAACCTTTTCCCTATCTATCAATTTGCCATCTCAAAGTCACTCTATTGCTCTTAAAAGACTCATTATGGGTTCACACCTCTCATTTTCATCCTTATTTCCTACCTAAATCCTCATTTCCCCATTTTCCCCTGTCAATAAACTCCATCCTCGCTCTAAGATTTCTTGTTTCTAACTCATTCCCATGTCCCCTTGAGCATAATAGCACTTTTGGAAATTCTCTTTTCACTTGAAAGTTTTTAAGTCCAATTTCATTCAAAATCAAGTCAAAAAGAACTCCCATTAGGTCATTATGGTTTTTCATTTTTTCAAGGTCATCCTTTCATTTCGATGAGGTTAGAACACATATGAGAAGGATTGATTATGATAAGTATTCTTCTAGCTCCCCAAAAATACTTGGATGTTTCAGGCACTACTTTTCCTTTGTTATAATCTAGCTCAAATGTAATATAATGTCGAGACATGGTTGTTCAAGAAGGACATAAAATTTCCAAGTAGGATTATCTCCTCAGTCCAAAACCTGCAAGTGAGAAAAATGGGACAAATTTTAGCACTTCTGTAGAGGTGTTGGAAGATTTATCAATAGAAAGTACTGATGATGTATATTGTTTACTACTGAATGAAAAAAATTTACAGTATGGGAAAGGGGAAAACATTGTTCTTGTAGATGACACGGGTTATAAAATTGATAGATCATTTGAGTGCCAAAGTAGTGATTACTTGCAGGAAAATGACATGGAGGAAGCACACAAGGCCAAACATGAAGAAAGTCTATCAGAAAATATTGATGGAATATGGAAAAAAGGTAAGGTGATCTGGAAAAAAATGAATGAAATTGAAAGGGCTATAGAGAAATTAGAAGACAACACTGATGATTGCTGTAAATAATTGCAGGCACTTAGAGATTTGAAAAAGGTGGCTAGAGAGGGTGGAAAAGATTAGTTGAATTTTATGGTGGAAACTACATAAGATTTTGAAGATGCTACTATATGTAATAATTAAATCCCAAAGTTTTAATAGTGAACATTTCAAGCCTAAATAAGCGAAAGTAAATCCAATTCCATGATTTTAGCAACCTGCAAAGCAAAAAGTGTCAAAGAGTATCAGTGAGAAAACGAAAAAGACTTCAAACATTAGAAAGTGGTTTTTCAAGTTAAATTAAATTCCACTTCACTATAAAGGTAATTTAACACTTCAAGAGAATCATTTTTTCCCTTCAAAAGATCAGAAGCATTCAACAAAGGAAAAAGTTATGAGTTTTTTAGCAGAATTCAGGCCAAATTCCTTGGCGCTGCACGTTCAGCACTTGGCACTGCACCTTTGCACCTACATTTCACGCTTGGAGATCGGTATTGCGCCCTTGCCTGAGAATTTTAATGTTTTTTGTGAAGGCACTGTGTGATTGTATGTTGGCGTTGCACCCTTGCAGAGGTGTTGTGCGCTTACCACTAGCATTGCGCGTTTAGCCAGGGAGGGTTGGTGACTGTTCTATCAACTCAAATCACATCAAAATGTCTCCAAATTCTTGTCAAAGTTCTCCAAGCACTCTTAAGTGGTAAGTACATGAAATAAACCCTATTTTTAAAGCTATTTGACCACTCTTATTTGAATGGAAATGAAACCCTAAATTTTAGCTAGAGATCACTGTTTTACCCTTGTTTCATCTCCCTAAAAGAAATATCAATCACAAAAAGGGTAATTACATTGATTTAGGGTTTCCATTGATTTAGTTTACCCCTTCACTCATTCCCTTCATTTTTTCAAGTTTCCATTTCATTCCCTTCCCCTCATCTCATTTCACTTATACCCTAGGGTTTTATAAATCAGAGTTTAAAATGTCTAAGGGAGAAGATAGTGGTGTCGAGGCACAAAGGCTAAGAATACATGATCATAAGGGAGGGAAGATAAACAGGTTTGAACCCATAAATATAGGAGCACTCATGAACTCTCCTCTCACTGTTTCTTGCTTTAAGCATGTGCGTTGCTTTGAGTATTGTGAGAGAGTAAAACAAGTCTAAAATCACCCAGAGTTAACAAGATTGTTCATCATAAATTTACATAAAAAACAGGTCAATCTTGCTAGAGTTACATTTGAGATGTCCACCAATGCCATTGCAGCTGCTACAGGGATACCTAGTGTGGGAGAGAGGTGGTTTAAAGAAGAAAACTTGGACTTTAGCCATTATGAACCATACCTCAAACCTAGGTACAAAGATCACAACAAGTCCATTTTCCCTTTTTCTCATCTGCTTGACTGGTATGTGCCCATGATGAGGATAATAATGAAATACTTCACTTGTGAGGGAGATTTTTCCCACCTCTACTCATATCATATTCGTCTTCTCATGCATTTCACTAGAGTTAAAATGTTGCATTTGCCTTATTATCTTTTCCGTAGCATTGATAATATGGCTTACATTGTGAAAAAGAGAGATTAGAATAAGTAAATGCAAATCCTATTTCATTATTCACTCATTAATATGGTGGTCATCCATCAACTTCAGTAGAAAAAAATTTCATGGCATGCATTCATTGCCAATCAGGTTTTCACTACTCCACCTTGCCATCATCAGTAGGATATTCCTTCATCTTCTCATCCTCTTGTATCCACTTATCCATAAAATCCCATTGTTCATACGTTACCATCCACTAACATCTAGTCACCTCATATTGATCCTTTATCATCACCTTTCCACAACCCTTCACCCTCATATCATGATACCAGAGCATCAAGTAGTGAAAGGGACATTGAGACAACTGGCACTAAAATGATTGATATTGAGCCATTTTCTTTGAAATATCATAGAGGCCACATGCATGTGTTTTCTTCACTTGGTGTGAAAGGGGCCATGCCTTATTCATCAACAAAACAGGTTGATAAGGGCAAGGAAAAGATTATAGAACATTTCATTATTGAGGAAGAGGACAAACATGAAACTGAGCAGAATTTTCAGTTGATTGACCTTGATGATGAGGATGAGGAGAGAATTACTAGTGCATTGATCACATGCAAGGATGCCTCGTTTAATGAGCTTCAAGCTAATTTTGGTAGAGAAAAGAATGTGATTAACTTTCTTGATTTAGAGAATCAACAACTAGATACAAAAAAAATCATCAGTGAGGACAAGCCAATCAGAGCTCAAAGAGTGGCTGGAAAGGCCAAGGATTTGCTAGATGAGACCTTATGCAGTTTTGGTGCTAGTGATGATGAGGAAGATCAGCTTCCTAGATAGAGACCGAAGACCATTTGACTGAAGAGGGCTTTAGCCTGGGAAAGGTAAAAAGAGGTAGAATTGGCAGAGCAGCTTACTCCAAGTGAGTTGCTTGCCATAGAGATTGATGTGGACAGAGAGTCTTGGATTGAGAGAGCCAATATGCATCTGGAGGGCCTAATAGAGAAAGGAAAGAGAGACACTGATATTCAGAGGAATATGGTGAAACAGTATGCCATCCGAAATAGGATTGCAAGGGCCAAGCTCAAACATGCCCATGCAAAGATTCAGGCTGGGACCGAGCCAAAGGAGAAAGAGAAGCTCAATATTCTTACTGGGGTGTCCCTCTAGGCCTCTAACCCTTGATCAACAAGCAAAATTCCAATTTTGGCACTTTTTTGCACATTTAGATTTTTTGATAGTTTGACATGCATAAATTGTGCCAAATGCACAGCGCCACTGGTGTTGCGCTCTCTTTTGGGCCATCCAAATGGAAAATGGTCAACATATTTAGGTTCCTAACGAAAATTACACCAACCTCAGAACGTCTCAGGAGATTTGGAGCAAAATTGGTCCCTCAAAAAGGCCAAAAGCCATCAAAAATTCATGATTCTCTTTTTGACCTTAGCGTTGGGCATTTACCAATCTTGGGAAAACAAGTTTTTGACAAGGAAAATTCACACCATTTTGGAAAGTGAAAGCATATTTGGAAACTAGACTTATATACCTTTCCAATGAGCCATCATGGAGCTCATTTTCACATCATGAATGCATCCAAAAGTTGGTTGAAAGACAAGCCATTTTTTCTGTCATGGCGCTGCGCGTTTGCATCGGTCCTGCGCCCCTGTACCTTGGTGCTGTGCCCTTGCCAGGAGTTGAGTAAAGACACTAGAATTTATTACAAAAGTTATTAAAAAGCATTAAAAGTAAAATATTTCCAAAGTTAGCTCAAGCAATGAAGTTAGGAGTTGTTATTATAGTGAGTCACTTTTAGATATTTTTCCTTGGGACTTGTATGGTCTCAAAGGTCAAAAATGCATTAAATCTATAATAAATAAATATAAAACCCTAGCTTGGGATCACCTCCTCACTTTGTAGATAAATACTGCATGTATGCTTCATGTTTTTTTGTTGGTTGGTTGTTGAGCTAAACACTGCATACACTTTGAGTTGTAAAGAAGTTGGCTTTGAAGTGTTGTAACTATTTTGGAAAGGATATCAATGGAACAAGAATATTCAAAGGATTCATGAACTCTGCTAGATGGTAATGATATTGTAATTTTGTTTTTGTGTCCTTCTGTTTTCCATTTTGTACATCAATTTCTCTTATAATAGAACAAAAAATTAGCTTAAGATATGATGTTAGGTGCACCTTAATTATGTCTTCTTTATTTTATTTAAATGTTTTCTTCTACTAGGTCTGATTGGAGAACTTAGGAGTTCCATGCTCTCCATTTTCACCTACTTTGTTTTCTTGATATTAACTCAGTAGAGTCCATCCAAATAAGTCTATGGTTTGTCCTATCCTTTGGTTCTGCTTGAAATGTTGTTCTGAAGGCTTTCTTTGAAGTTTACTTACTAGATTTTGGCTAAAGAAGTTTATGGTTTTCCCTGTCCTTTGGTCTATCTTGAATAGTCACTTTAAAGGTATTTGAAGTCGGATTGAAGAAATTAGGATTTCCCTTCTCTTTAATCATTGATGAATTGTTTTCTTAAATATTTTCTTTGTCTGAAAGGGAATAGCTAGAGAATTTAGGAGTTCTCTGCTCTTTAGGATTTGCTGGATTGTTGTCTTAAAGTTTACTTGGAAAATTCTGGCCAAAGAAGTTTCTGGTATGCCCTGTCCTTTGGTTGTTTCTTAAGAATAGTGATCCTAAAGATTCTTCTTGTTCTAGTAAATGTTAAAGGATTCTTAATTTCCCTTTAAAGCTACTAAATTCACAACTTAGTGTTCATTTCACACCCACATAAACTATTAAGAATCATTTGGATTTGTTAACTTGCCCTGTGGAACACCCTTGATTTGTTGTTGTACTCTTCATACATTTCACATAGTCCGTAGCCCAATGTTTTGAGTTTCTCTTACTCTATCTATTCTTCTTAACAAGCAACCAAACCAAACAAAACAAAATAAAAAATCCCTATCATTTTAACTAGCCTAAAATCAACATCCTAAATCAATCAAGTTATATCATTTATACAAATATAGAGAGAGCCCTAGTTGAGTCCAAGAAGGCTAGTTCTTAGGACTCCAAAGTTGGTTTGATGTTACCCTTGTTTATTTCGTCTTACCAATATGACAAATTACAGAGACCTAACATAATGGCGACTCGATTGGGGACACTCATTGAAAATCTTAGTGTTATACAAAGAACTCAGAAAACCTAAAAATATCTCAATATTGGTATCCAATTGTTGATGGTGGACAACAAACAAATCCTCAAAACAGTTAGCATCATCCACCTGGTGACTCCATTGGTTTTCAATAGGCCTGTTGACTCCATTGGTTCTCACAAACTAAATTGGGAATGTATTAATCAATCCTAATAGTATAAAAACCAACCACATACTGTGTGAATTCAGTAATTTTTTAGATAGGTCTGTTTTTCAAACTGATACAAGTGTTCAACCTCTCTGTATTTTGGGTCTGAAATCTAGCTTCACAAAGAATCAACACCAGATCTCACCTTGACCCAAACCCTCCTACTATAGTTGATGACCTAGAAAGAATCTTAAGAAAAGCTTCTAGGATTGAAGATTCAACTATTGTCAGACCAATTCACAAAGAAAGTTCATTTCCTGAAAACCTTACATCCTTGCAGGATACCCAATTTTACTTACACCATAGAAGAAACCTATTCAAAACTAAGTTCAAATTTGGATAGAATAGACAAACCTTGAGCCTACCAGCTTACAACAGACTCCTAGTAGAGAAGCCTCTCCTTCCACTCCTTCTTATCTTCAACTTCTCCAACACTTTGACTCATTTCGTTCCAAATCTGCTCAATATCAGGTAGCTAGTCCAGGTACATTTGATACCCCCACTCATACGTCCACTGTTCAAACCCCTCCATTTCATCCTCCACCTCCACTCATAAACCCTCTTACAAATCATCCTTGGGTTCCTTTACCTCAAAACATAGTAGCATGGTATGCCCCTCTAGTAATACCACAAACTTTATTGCCTATTCCACAATACTATCAATCTATAATCCCTCATTTTAATGGAACTAATCCTACAATTTCCCAACAACATGTAGACAAGATGACTGATGCTTTTGACTACCAAGAAATAGAAGATGTGACCATAAAAATGAGAATGTTTGCCCAAATTTTAGGGGGAGAAGAAAAGAAATGGTTCAAGATCTTAACCCCTAATAGAATTCATCATCTCCCTTCCCTTCATCAAGTGTTCATAAACAAGTGGGAAACTAAGAAAAATCCTCTTCAGATCTTATCAGAGTACGAAAACCTTAAAATAAATGTTGGGGAGAGTGTTCAAGACTACTGCACTAGTTTCAATAGTGTATATAATGCACTTCCTCCACACATGAAAACCCCACAAGGCCTAGTCCTAGTAAAATTTCCAAATGGATTTGATCCAGAAATGGCTTACCAATTAAGAGAAAGAGATCCCCTTACCTTAAAATACATGAAAAGGGGATTAGTAAGTGTAGAAGCCAATCTAATTGCTAAAAGGGCTAGAATGAGAACATAAAAGAGGGTTACATACAAAGAGGAACCTATGGCCTCCACATTTGATGCTAAAATTGACAGTCTAGTAAGGAAAATGGAAAGGATGATGGAGAGAATTAACTTAAATAAAAGAGCACCCCCTAGGGAAAATCAAACAAAAAAAAAAACAAAAAAAAAAAAAAACTTTAGAAGAGATCATCCTCAAATAAGGCGAAGAGAAACTGACCAGCAAATCAGACCTCCTTTCCAAGAAAACTATGTAGATGAAGAGGATATAGAGACTGAGGAGCTAGAAGAAAACGACGTGAATATAATATGCTCTGATAATGACGTTGTTTTTCTCACAGAAGAAGATCAACGTCTGTTTTCCTCAAACCAAAATAAAAGAACATATGAGGATTCTGAAGAATACAAACTAGGATTTGAAAATTCTATCATAAAGTTTCATAGTCAGTATGACCTTAGAAGTAGGAAAACCCAAGGTATTTCCAAGGGGAACAAACTAGAAATTTCTGCTAGGAAGACCCTTGAAAACACTCTTAGAAAGACAACAGAAAATACAAACACACTGGCTATAAATTCTGATCAAAGGAAAAAAAAATCAACCAACAGGATGGTGACCAAAGCTGCTCTAGTACATCAACTAGTGGCCCTGAAAAAATTGTTTTAACTGAGATTCCAAATCAAAATCAGCAAGCTAAATTTGTTGAAAAAATAATGTATGATAAAACTAATTTAAATCTTCCAAGAACACATACACCATTCAGTATTGAGAGTGAAATTTCCAAGATAGAAATATTGATACCCCTTACGGAATTAGTGACTCAAGATGTATATAGATCTCAATTTTTGAAGGCTTCAAACATAGAAAATAACACTGATATACTAAATCTGACTGATGACAAGCCAGAATTGTTGTTTAGACCAGAGGTATAGGGAAATTTTCAAGAGGGAGGTGTGCCTCCATTCTATGTCAGTTTGAACATCCATGACAAAATCCTACACAATGGCATGCTAGATTTTGGTGCTTCACATAACCTCATGCCAAAGGTAGTGATGGAAATATTAGGCCTTGAAATAACCAGACCATACAAAGAATTGTGCTATTTTGATTTCCGTAGAGTTAAATGTCTGGGCCTAATAAGAGATCTATGTGTTAATCTGGCACAAATACCATCTAAGAGCCTTGTAATGGATATTGTAGGGGTTGACATTCCCCCAAAATATGGGATGCTTCTATCAATATCATGGGGAGCCAAACTCCAAGGAACCCTCCAAATGGACATGACATATGCTATTATTCTAGTCTTTAACCAAACAAGAAGGATGTACAGAGAAACTCACATGAAATACATGGTAAGAAGCCAAGATAAGCCAAATAACACCCCTCTCTATTCTTTCTGTTCAGAACTTGATTCATTTATTTTGTACAATGAATATGACATTGATGAACAAGTAGCTGAAAAAGAGGAAGAGAAAGACCTATCAGAACATTCAAACCAAACAAAAAATGAAGAACATAACAGTCAAAATCATAGCAACCACAAACCAGAACACAATGGAAAGTCTGAACTTGAAACTCTTTGGAACATGAGCTTTGATAGATCTTGTGGAAAAGCTGGTTTAGGAGAAGGTGTTTGGATACACAACACTAATGAGGGTCACTCTTACAGGTTATATTTTCAACATACAAACAATATTACAAAATATGAATCTTTCCTCCTAGGTTTGAAATTGCTGAAAAATATAGGAGCTAAGATGATTTCTATTCAGGGAGATTCCGAGTTAATTATTAAGAAAATTAAAGGAGAATATTCAACCAAAAATCCCAGGTTAATAGAATATAGAAATGCTACCTTAGACCTCCTAAAAACTTTCAAAAAATATGAACATACCTCTATCACAAGAACTCAAAACAACTTTGCAAATGAACTAGCATTCATTGCCAGCAGTTGTTAACTACCTCACGCCAATGAAAAATACACGGTAAAGGTAAAAAGCAGACCGAAAGTCCCTAAAAACATAGATTATTGGAAATTTTTTGAAGGTGACAAACACATTGAAGGCTTCCTCCAGTCCAAAAATGAGTTTGAAATGCCAAAATCAGATTTAGATCATGAAGAGGAATGCTCTACTGAGGAACAAACACACAAAACATAGTCACCTTATGCTACTGATATAAAAATGTTAGAACACCCTCATGAGGCAAAATTGTGTGAAGATTTAGATAAAAAATACCTTTAGGTATTGTAATGCAAAGACAATCTATTGCCAAGAGGACTTGTTCCCTTAGAAGGACTGTTTGATTTCAATGATGTTTCTAGGAAGCCTAAAATAGAATCCATTGAAAAATATGTAGAATAATGCAACATAGGTAGTGAGGAAGAACATAAAATGATAAAACTGTCCAAAACACTGCCAACACTTATGAAATAGAAATACATTGAGTTGTTCAAATAATTTAATGATGTGTTTGCATGGGGATATGAGGACTTGAAGTCTTATGATACAAGCATCATTCAGTATAAGATTCCTCTCAAGGACAACCATAAACCATTTAAGGAGAAATTGTGCAGAATAAACCTTGTCCTAATGCCTCTGGTTGAGAAATTAAAAAAAAAAATGTATGATGCTGGAATAATAGTCTGACTCAGGTACTCGGAATGGGTCTCAAATCTTGTATCAGTGACGAAGAAAATAGGGGAAATTAAGCTATGCATAGACTTCAGAAATTTAAACAAAGCCTCCCTAAAAGACAAGTACCCTTTACCTAAGATGGATCATATATTGCAAAGGGTAGTAGTCTCCAAAAAAATATATTTTCTTGATGGTTTTTCAGGGTATAATCAGGTGCTAGTACATCCAGATGATCAACAGAAAACCAGCTTCACTACACCTTGGGGCACCTTCATGTATGTCACTATGCCTTTTGGGTTAATGAATGTTGGGGCCACTTTTCAAAGAGCCATGGACATTGTTTTTTCTAAAGACATAGGTTACTTCATTTTGATATATCTTGATGATATCACGGTCTATTCAAAAACTGATGAACAACACCTAAATCACTTAAGAAAGGTCTTTGAAAAATGTACAAAGTATGGTCTATATTTAAATCCTAAGAAAACTCTATTTGGTCTTCAAGAATGAAAACTTTTAGGCCATATCATATATGAAGAAGGGATTAAGATAGACCCAAAGAGGATTGAGGGGATATTGCAGATTAGTCAACATAGGAACATCAAAGAGCTACAATCTTTCATTGCAAAGATCAACTTCTTAATAAGGTTCATACCAAACCTTGCAGAACTCCTAGGAAACATTACTAACATGCTAAAAAGAGGAATAAGAGAAAAATGGACCACATAAGCAAAATAATCCTTTGACTGGGTAAAACAAGCTCTCACCCAAACACCAGTCGTCATCAACCCCGACTTCACTAAGGACTTCTTCATCTTCTCATTTGCACCAGAACATACAATTGTTGTAGTATTTCTACAAAAGAACATAATGGGACAATAACAACCCATAGCTTTCTTCAGCAAGGCACTAAGAGATGCACCTATGAAATATAACATCATGTAAAAACGATCTTTTGCCTTAATCAAGGCATTAAAAGATTTGAGAGTTTACATATTGCATTCACATGTCGTTTCTTTTGTTCCTCATGCAATTGTTAAGGACATACTAACTCAAGATCCTAATGGTAAAAGCGGTAAGTGGATTGTTGTCATCTTATAGTATGATCTAGAAATCAAGCCCACCAAGCTAATAAAAGGGCAAGGACTGGCTAAACTGATGATTGAAGCAAACTTTCAAGCACTGGACATAAAAATGATACATTCCTTGGATGAACAAGAGGAGCTAGAGACTCCACCTATTAAGGAATAATTTATGAACTCACTTTGCTATGCTGATATATTATATGTGCTTTTTAATCTAAATGCTCCTCCTAGTTTGTCCAAAACAAGAGCCAGATTCTTGAAACTAAAAGCTGTAAATTTTTGCATTCTATATAAAGCTTTATATTTGAAATTTTTTTTTGGTATCTTGCTTAAATTTTTACTTGAAGAAGATGCAAATAGAATCATGCATGAGTTTCACGAAGGAGAATGTAGAGGTCATCTCTATTGGAAAACCACTGCCAACAAAATCCCTAGAGCTGGTTTATTTTGGCCTAATCTTTTCCCTTATATCCACAAGCTAGTAGTGACTTGCCACAGATGCCAAATATTTGAGGGAAAGAGAAAACTACTTCCTCTACCTTTACATCCTATATGTGTTGAAACTCCTTTTCAACAATGGGGTTTAGATTTCATTGGAGAAATCCACCCTTCCTCTTCTTCTCAACATAAATGGATCCTCACTGAAACTGACTATTTCACCAAATAGATAGAAGCCATCCCTTCAAGGACCGCCACTGACTTAGTAATCATCAAATTCCTTGAAACAAATATTCTGTCCAAATTTGGTTATCCAAGAAAAATCATCACTGATAAAGCTATTGCTTTTAAATCGAAGAGAATGGTGGAATTTTGCCACAATTATCACATTACATTAGGGATTTCTACAGATTATTACCGTCAAGGTAATGGGTTGGTTGATTCCTCTAACAAAATTTTGGTAAATATCATCAAGAAATTGCTAGAAGAGAACAAAAATTCATGGCAGAACAAACTAGTGCATGCACTATGGGTAGACAGATTAACAAACAAGAAATCAATTAATATGTCTCCCTTTCAGCTAGTGTATAACATGGATATAGTTTTTCGAGCATCCTTGGAAGTCCCAGTGATGAATCTTATTCAAGACGTATAGCTAGAAGAGAATGAGATACAAAGGAGGCTAAACCAAGCCATTCAATTGCAACAATCAAGGGAAGAAGTATACAATAGAACACAAGCAGTACAAGAGAATATTAAGAAAATATTTGATAAAAGGACTAAGTCCAATGATTTCCAGATTGGAGACAAAGTTATGAAATGGGATTCAAGAAGAGAGGACAAAGGCAAGCATGGAAAATTTGACAAGCTATGGAAGGGTTCATACATCATCCATTCTGCAAGAGGTAACAATGAATTTTTCCTACAAGAAATGGATGGAACAGAATTATGTGGAGGTCCTGTCAACGGTAGGATGCTCAAGCATTATTTCTATTGAAGTTCTTATTTTAAATATTTATTCATTGTACATAACACTGCTTGAATAAAATATAAAAAAAATGAAGCACAAAAACAAAGAAAAGAAGAAAAGAGGCCAGATAAAAAGAAAAGGTAGGCCCCATACCAAAAAAGAATACTTCTGAAAGTGTGCAAGTCCAAATGCCACTACTTTTTGATGAAACATTTTTTATCCATACAGCTTAATCATGTTTGAACAAATTTAAATTTATTACTGATAAGTTATAAATGAAGATTTGCCAAACTATTTAAACTTGTCTTATCAATAGACTAGGTTAGGAAAAGATATTGGTTCCCAAAGTTCAAATATGAACCAAAGAGAAAAGAGAAGGATGAATGACAAATTCCAAATTATAGCCCTCAATTTTTTTTACTTTGTGCAAAAATAAAATCTATGTGCAGCTTGTCCAAAATGCCACGGCTCATGACAAATCAAACTGCTTAACCTCGATTTGGTCATGTTTTAAATTTTATATCGATAGATTAGAGAATGAAAATCTATCAAACTGTTTAATCTTGACAAATAAGTAGATTATGTAGAGAATAAAAAATCTCATTAGTCTAATCTAATCCTTTGGATGATATAAGGGTAGAATTAGATATTTTTTTCTTTCAAAATAAAAAATGATGTCCAGGGTTTGAGGTCTAAATGCACCAAAATGAAGAAAAATTTCTAGAAGTATGAGGGGTATATAGAATTGAGTTGCAACAAATAATAATTTCAGATCTTTAAAAGATCACAGCTTCAAAGAACAACAACAAATCAACAATTGAAGAAAGATGAATCTACCAAGTACAAGCGAGGCATTGACCTATAAAGTCCAGAGATCTGAACTCTGAGGTTCTTGACACCTCCTAGAGGAGCTGCCCTCCCCAACTGGAGCCATTGCTAGTCATCAGTATTTTTCACTATATTTGGATGACTATAGAATGGTTATAGTTTTTTGAAAACAATATTCCTTAAATATCTTGAGTTTCAGAAATATCAATGCCTTCATTATATTCATAAAACCTTTTCCCTATTTATCAGTTTTCCATCTCAAAGTCACTTTGTTGCTTTTAAAATACTCATTATGAGTTTATACCTCTCATTTTCATCCTTCTTTCCTACCTAAAACCTCATTTCCCCATTTTCCCCTATCAATAAACTCCATCCTCCCTCTAATATTTCTTGTTGCTAACTCATTCCCATGTCCCGTTCAGCATAACAGCACTTTTGAAAATGCTCTTTTCACTTGAAAGTTTTTAAGTCAAATTTCATTCAAAATCAGGTCAAAAAGCACTCCCATTAGGTCATTAGGGTTTTGAATTTTTTCAAGGTCATCCTTTCATTCCGATGAGGTCAGCACACATATGAGAAGGATCGATTATGATAAGAATTCTTCTACCTCCCCAAAAATCCATGGATGTTTCAAGCACTACTTTTCCTTTGCTAGAATCTAGCTCAGATGTAATAGAATGTTGAGACATGGTTATTCAAGAAGGACCTAAAATTTCCAAGGAGGATTATCTTCTCAGTTCAGAACCTGTAAGTGAGATAAATGGGACAAATTTTATCACTTCTGTAGAGGTGTTGGAAGATTTATTATCAGAAAATATAGATGATGTAAACTGTCTACTATTGAATGAAAAAAAATTATAGTAAGGGAAAAGAGAAAAACTTGGTCTTGTAGATGACACATGTTATAAACTTGATAGTTCATTTGAGTGCCAAAATAGTGATTACTTGCAGGAAAATGACATGGAGGAAGCACACAAGGCCAAACATGAAGAAAGTATATCAGAAAATATTGATGGAATATGGAAAAAAGGTAAGGTGAACTGGACATAAATGAATGAACTTAAAAGGGCTATGGAGAAATTAAAAGACAACATTGATGATTGCTGTAAAGAATTGTAGGCACTTAGAGATTTGAAAAAGGTGGCTAGAGAGGGTGGAAAAGATGAGTTGAGTTTTATGGTTGAAACTACATAATATTTTTAAGATGCTACTATATGTAATAATTAAATCCAAAATTTGTCGAAGTGAACATGTCAAGCCTAAATGAGCGAAAGAAAAGCCAATTCCATGATTTTAGCAACCTGCAAAGAAAAAAGTGTCAAAGAGTATCAGTGAGAAAAGGAAAAATACTTCAAACATTAGAAAGTGGGTTTTTCAAGTTAAAATAAATTCCACTTCACTATAAAGGTCATTTAACACTTCAAGAGAATAATTTTTGGCTTTCAAAAGATCAGAAGCATTCAAAAAAGGAAAAATTTGCGAGCTTTTGAGCAAAATTTGGGCCAAATTCCTTGACATTGCACGTTCAGCACTTAGCGTTGCACGTTTGCACCTGCATTGCGTGCTTGGAAATCAACGTTGTGCCCTTGCCTAAGAATTTTAACGTATTTTGTGAAGGTGTTGTATGATTGTAGCTTGGCGTTGCGCCCTTGCAGAGGCACTATGCACTTACCACTAGCGTTGCGTGTTTAGCTTGGGAAGGTTGGTGACTGTTCTATCAACTCAAATCACATCAAAACTTCTCCAAATTCTTGCCAAAGTCCTCCAAGCACTCTCAAGTGGTAAGTACATGACATAAGACCTATTTTTAAAGCTATTGGATCACTCTTAATTGAATGGAAATGAAACCCTAAAGGAAACCCTAAATTGTAGCTTGAGATCACTGTTTTACCCTTGTTTCATCTTCCTAAAAGAAATATCAATCACAGAAAGGGTAATTACATTGATTTAGGGTTTCCATCGATTTAGTTTTCCCCTTCACTCATTCCCTTCATTTTTTCAAGCTGCCATTTCATTCCCTTCCCCTCATCTCATTTCACTTGTACCCTAGGGTTTTATAAATCATAGTTTAAAATGTCTGAGGGAGAATATAGTGGTGTTGAGGCACAATGGCCAAGAATACATGATCATAAGGGAGGGAAGATAAATAGGTTTGAACCCATACAAGGGAACTCATGACCTCTCCTTTCACTGTTTCTTGCTTTAAGCATGTGGGCTGATTTGAGTTTTGTGAGAGAGTCTAATATTGCTAGATTTACATTTGATATGTCCACCAATGCCATTGTAGCTGCTACAGGGATACCTAGTGTGGGAGAGAGGTGGTTTAAACAAGAAAAAATGGACATGAGCTATTATGAACCATACCTCAAACCTACGTACAAATATCACAACAAGTCCATTTTCCATTTTTCTCATCTCCTTGACCGGTATGTGCCCATGATGAGGATAATAATGAAATAATTCACTTCTGTGGGAAGGTTTTCCCACCTCTACTCATATCATATTTTTCTTCTCATGCATTTCACTAGAGTTAGAATGTTGCATTTTCCTTATTATATTTTTCGTAGCATTGATAAGATGGCTTACATTGTGCAAAAGAGAGATTAGAATCAGAAAATGCAAAGCCTATTTCATCATTCACTCATCAATATGGTGGTCATGCATCAACTTTAGTAGAAAAAAAATTCATACGATGCATTTATTGCCAAGGAGGTTTTCACTACTTCACCTGGCCATCATCAATAGGATATTCCTTCATCTTCTCATCCTCCTATATCCACTCCTCCATAACATCCCACTATTCATAAATCACCATCCACTCACATCCAGTCACCTCATTTTGATCCTTCCTCATCACCTTTCCACAACCCTTCAACCTCATATCATGATACCAGAGCATCAAGAAGTGAAATGGGCATTCAGATAGCTTGCGCTAAAATGATTGAAATTGAGCCATTTCCTTTGACATATCAGAGAGGCCACATGCATGTGTTTTCTTCACTTGTTGTGAAAGGGGCCATACCTTCTTCGTCAGTAAAATAGGTTGATAAGGGCAAGGATAAGATTACAGAGCATATCATTGTTGAGGAGGATGACAAACATGAAACTAAGAAGGAGTTTCAGTTGATTGACCTTGATGATGAGGATGAGGAGAGAATTACTAGTGCATTGATCAGAGGGAAGGATGCCCAGATTAATGAGCTTTAAGCTAATCTTGGTAGAGAAAAGAATGTGATTAACTTTCTTGAGTTATAAAATCAACAGCTAGAGACAAAAAAAATCATCAGTGAGGTCAAGACAATCTAAGTTCAAAGAGAGGCCAGAAAGGCCAAGGCTTTTCTAGATGAGACCTTGGGTAGTTTTGGCGGCAGTGATGATGAGGAAGATCAACTTCCTAGATAGAGGCCGAAGACCATTGGACTGAAGAGGGCTTTAGCCTAGGAAAGGCAAAAAGAGGAAGAATTGGTAGAGAAGCTTACTCCAAGTGAGTTGCTTGCCATAGAGAATAATGGGGACAAAGAGTCTTTGCTTGAGAGAGCCAATTTTCATTTTGAGGGCCTAATATAGAAGGCAAAGAGAGACACTGATATTCATAGGAACTTGGCGAAACATTATGCCATCAAAAACAAGATTGCAAGGGCCAAGCTCAAACGTGCCCATGCAAAGATTCAGGCTTTGACTGAGCAGAAGGAGAAAGAGAAGCTCAATATTCTTTCTAAGGTGTCCCTCCAGGCCTCTAACCCTTCATCAACAAGCAAAATTCCATTTTGTCACTTTTGTGCACATTTTTATTTTTTGACAGTTTGACATGTAGAAATTGTGCTAAACGCGTAGCGCCACTGGCGTTGCACTCTTGTTTGGGCCATCCAAATGGAAAATGGTCAATATATTCATGTTCCTAATGACAATTAAATCAACCTGATAAATTTTCAAGAGATTTGGAGCGAAACTGGTCCCTCAAAAATGCCAAAAACCATCAAAACATCATGCTTTTGCCCTCTTTTTGACCTTGGCGCTGTGCATTCACCAGTCTTGGGAGAACATGTTTTTGATAGGGAAAATGGTCACCATTTTGGAAAGTGAAATAATATTTGGATATTAGACTCAAAGACCTTTCCAATCAGCCATCATGGAGCTCATTTGGACATTGAAAAGGCATCCAAAAGTTGGCTGCAAAATAGGCCATTTTTCTGTCATGGCATTGTGCGTTCGGACCAGCACTGCGCCCTTGTACCTTGGCGTTGCACCCTCGCCAGGAGTTGAATAAAGACACCAAAATTTATTACAAAAGTTATTAAAAATTCTTAAAACTCAAATATTTCCAAATTTAGCTCAAGCAATGAAGTTAGGAGTTATTATATAGCACGAGTCACTTTTAGATATTTTGCCTTCAGCCTTGCATGGTCTCAAAGGTCAAAAATAAATAAATTATGTAATAAATAACATATGAAACCCTAGCTTGGGATCACCTCCTCATTTTGTAGATAAATACTACATGTATGCTTCATGTTTTCTTGTTGGTTGGTTTTTGAGCTGAATATTGCATAGACTTTGAGTTGCAAAGAAGTTGGCTTTGAAGTGTTGTAACTGTTTTGGGCTAGATATCAATGGAAAAAGCATATTCACAGGATTCACAAACTTTGCTAGATGGTGATGTTATTCTAATTTTGTAATTGTTTCCTTCTATTTTCCATTTTTTACATCAATTTATCTTATAATAGAACATAAAACTTAGCTTAAGATATGTTATTAGAGGCACCTTAATTCTTCTTGCTTTTTGTTATTTAAATGTTTTCTTCTGCTAGGTCTGATTGGAGAACTTAGGAATTCCCTGTTGTCCATTTTCACCTAGTTTTTTTCTTGAGATTAACTTAGTAGATTCCAGCGAAAGAAGTTTATGGTTTGCCATGTCCTTTGGTTCTGCTTTAAATGTTGTTCTCAAGGCTTTCTTTCAAGTTTACTTACTAGAGTTTGGCTAAAGAATTTTATGGTTTTCCTTGTCCTTTGGTCTATCTTCAATAGTCACTTTAAATGTCTTTGAAGTCTAATTTAAGAAATTAGGAGCTCCCTGCTCTTTAATAATTACTAAATTATTTTCTTATATGTTTTCTTTGTCTGAAAGCGAATAGCTAGAGAATTTAGGAGTTTCCTGCTCTCTAGAATTTGTTGGATTGTTGTGTTAAAGTTTACTTGGCAAAGTATGCCCAAAGAAGTTTATGGTATGCCCAAAGAAGTTTATGGTATGCCATGTCCTTTGGTTCTTTCTTAGGAATAGTTATCCTAAAGACTCTTCTTTTTCTAGTACATGTTAAAGGATTCTTAATTTCCCTTTAAAGCTACTAAATTCACAACTTAGTGTTCATTTCACATCCACATAAACTATTGAGATCCATTTGGATTTGTTAACTTGCCCTGTGGAACACCCTTGATTTTTTGTTGTATTGTTCAAACCTTTCACAAAATCCATAACCCAATGGTTTGAATTTATCTTACTCTATATGTTCTTCTTAACAAGCAACCAAAAAAAACAAAAAAAAAACAATCCTTATCATTTTAATTAGCCTAAAATCAACATCCTAAATCAATAAAGTTATAGATTTTATACAAATATAGAGAGAGCCTTCTCTAAGTCCAGGAAGGCTAGGTCTTAGGACTCCAAAGTTGGTTTGATGTTACCCTTGTTTATTTGGTCTTACCGATCTGACAAATTACAGGGACCTAACACATAGCATTTACCCATTTTTTGTCTTTTCTCGCTTCATCGAAATTCTTTGGTTCTATCTGCAACAACATGGCTAGGTACACTTCCTTAGTCTATTCATCTAGCTATCTTCTAGTTTGGACTCCTGTACTCTTGTCTCCAATGATTTTATCTTCAGGATGGTTCTTATAAGTGTGTCGCAAGAGTCCTTTTGATTTTATTTCTGTATCTTATGTTGTCTTACTCTATTATTCATTTTCTTGATTCTCATATTCATGACCATCTGGAGGATTGGCGTAGTTTGTGCTTCTCGTTTCGTCTGGTAAATCTTTGTCGAATCTCACATTAATGCTTTCCACATTTTTATGTAGTCTTTTATTGTAGCACTTGTATCCCTTACTCTTGGATGCATATCCCAATAATATTCCTTCATCAACTCTTGCATCATACTTCCCCAATTTTTCATCATTTTTCTTTATGAAACATTTTCTGCCAAAGTCTCTAAAGTTATTGATTGATGTGGGTTTCCCATGCCACAATTCATATGAAGTATTGTCACAATTTGGTCTGAGATGAGATTTTTTGAGAATATGGAAAACTGTGTGTACTACTTCTTCCCAGTAGGGTTGGGAAATGTTTATTTCTTGCATCATTTCTATGGAAATATGTTGTTGTGACCTATTTTGTCTCTCTGCCACTGTTGAGGTGTACCTACAATTGTAAATTGTTTCTTTATCCCACATTCATTGCACAGGTATGCAAAATCATCTTCTGTGAATTCATATCCTCTGTCTGATCTGATGGATTTTAGCTTACATCCAGCTCGATTTTCTTCTAATGCCTTGAATATATTAAATTTCTCAAATGCTTCAGATTTGTATTTGAAAAATTCCACCAATTTTAATCTGGAAAAATCATCGAGTATCCGCATGAAATATGATTCTCCACTTGGTGCATTTTTTCTTGAAGGTCTGCACAGGTCCATGTGTACAAGTTGAAGAGGCTTACTTGTAGAAATTTGGACTTTAGCTTTGAACGTTGTGAGAGTTTGTTTTCCCAGTTGGTAGGACTTACACATGGTATTTGGTGGCTTCTTTTTTGTAGGAAAATATTAGACAACTTCCTATTTTCTTAGTTTGATGATGTGGTCAAAATTTAGATGTCCTAATCTTCTATGCCATAGCCAATATTCGTCAAGTTTGTTGATGTGGCATGCTTCATTATTTTCTTCTAATATATAGACATTACTCTATGTTCAAGCACCTTTGACCAAGGTCTTTCCTATGGTGATTGACCTTACTTCACAATCCTGGGCTCTGAAAAGGAACTCACAACCTTTATCAGACATTTTACTAACACTTAGCAGATTGGCTTTTAGACTGTCTACAAACAGTACATCCTGAGCCTCTCCTCTTCCATTATTCAGGATGATAGTGACTTTTCTCTTGATTTTCCCTGCTTTATCACTACCGAATGTTACATTCCCTTATTTATTTTCATCAAAAGTTACAAACTTGCTTCAGTATCTAGTCATATGTTTTGAGAACCCACTGTCCACATACCATTGATTGTTTAGATCTTGAGAAATTAGAATCATATCATATTTATTTAGTTTCATTTTCCATTGCATGCAGTCATTTTCTCTATAAATTTTCTGAGGATATCGATCATAGTCTTTGAGAGGACATTTTTTAGAATTGTGCCCATTTTTATGGAAGCTAAAACATGTGATTTTGTTTCTGAATAAATTGTGTACATGAGTGAATCCATATTTATTCTTAGTTCCCCTTGAGTTTCCATACTCCAATCTATGTATATAGACTCTACACTTCATGGCTTTATGATCGAATCCTTTACAACAAAAACAATACCCATGGAATTAGTATCTGCCTCTGGAAGAGAGAGTTTTTTGAGGTAGTATTTTCGTTTGTTACATATTTTGCTAGTTGGAATGGATTTTCTTTGTCTTACAGTAGGCCACAATATGTCCAGGTTTGTGGCAGGTAAAGAAAGTGACGCTTCTCACAGGGGGAAGGAACCTCCTTTGACATCTTCCGAATTTGTTCAAGTCATCCTTAGGAGGATATGAGTCTTTTGGAGTTGACTATTTCTTCATCTCTTTCTTTGTCACTTGAGATTATTGTTGGTTTCTGTTAGTTTCATTATATAACATGGTCTTGTTGGTTTCTAATTTTTTGGATTCCCTTTTTTTTTTTCTTCGTTATCCTTTATAAATTTTACAAAAATGATATTCTTGTTATCTTCTGCCTTGGATTTTCTGGTTTCTCTTTCATAGCCTATCCCAGCCATTATATGAGGAGGTCTTTGAGTACTTAGAATTTTATCCAAATGTTCAGAGATTTTCATTTGAGAAATATTCATAGTTAATTAAATTTGGGCCTTTTATAATATATTCCTTAGGCTTACCACTTCTTCTTCCAGTTTTTCTAGCTCCTGATTTTTCTCCTTTATTTATCTTCTCAGAATATCCTCTATTTTACTTGATTCGTCTAGTTCAATATTCAATTTAATAACATCTTCTGAATCTGGTTCTATCTTTGCATATTTAAGAAGAATCTCTTTATATTTCTTACTCTTAAGTTTAAGTCTGTCTATTTCCTCTAGAGCACTAATTAGCTCCCCCTCAAGATCTATCTCACATTCTTCTTCAAATTCTTGGAGATCTTCCTCAAGCTCTTCATTTGCCATCAAAATTAATTCTGATGTTCCTTCTTCATTGGGGGATTCATCTTACCTCTCACATGCACTGTTGTCTTGTTGGGAATAGAATGTTCTTCTATTTAACTTGTTCCCTTTCGGCCTATTGCTGAAATTTGTATTCTCTTTCCCTCTTGACTAATTTTCTATTTTATTATGAGTACATTTAGATGCATAATGCCCCGCTCTCTCACAATTAAAGAACTTAAAAATAAATTTACATTTATACTTGCTTGTGCCTTTCTCCAATCTTCTAATAAATTTTGCCTCTTCGTCATCAGAGTAGGAGCATGTAACTTCATTCTCTTCTCTGCACTTATATTCCTTATAGGCTGCCTCCCTCACATTTTACTTCCCCTTTGGAAGTCTCATCTCATAGGCCATCAAGTTTCCAAGCAATTGGTTCATGGTAAGTGTCTCCCAATTTTTTGTTTCTTCTATGGCAGAAACCTTGGGGTAAACCTAGATGGTAAAGATGTTAATATATTTTGTACAATTACACATTCCTTAATGGTTTTTCCTAGAGCTTTCATCTTATTCACAACTTCTGTAACCTTTAAGAAGAAACTGGCTACATCTTCATCTTCATTCATTTTTACATTTTCAGACTAAGCTCTATAGGCTTTCAATTTGGTCGTATTCACTTTTTTATCTATCTCATGGATATTTTATAATGTATCCCATATATCTTTGGTAGTCGCACTATGCATTAATTTGATAAATTATGTTTCACACAGACTGCTCAAAATTTCATTCATGGCTTTTTCATTACCTATGAAATTTCGCTTGGCTTATTTCTCTATGTCAATATCCTTTGGAGCATATCCTTCTTCCACAACAACCCAAACTTCTATTCCTAGAGACATTATGTATGTCCTCATTCTTATTTTCCAGAAGGCATAGTTTGTGCCAGTAAACAATGGGGCTTTATTTGTTGAGCATCCTTCTAGGCTAGCCATTTTGGGGACCTATGATGTCCTTATAATTGTTAAAATGATATAGAAGGTACTGACTCTTATACCAGTTGATGAACCCTTAGTTAAACTAAGAGGGCGGGGGAGGGGGGGGGGGGTAAATCCATTTAATACATTCATGGACATTTACAACTTTTTATTCAACTCATTTACACTTTCATTTCATAAGAAACTTAATACATAATGGATCAACACACATAATGTGTGGAAAACAAGTAATTAAACATATTAAAACATCACATCAACACTTAATCATCAAGCACATGGAAATCATATATAAGTGGAAACCCATAAAGGGATAAAACCATATCTTATTATTGTTGTGATGCAAAGGCAAGCTCCAATTCCCTCTCACAACTGATTTTCTATAGACTCCAACCTTACTACCCCAAATTTTGCAAGCTACAACCCACAGGAGGCTCCTACCTCAACCAGCTACAACTTGATATGGAAGCACCAACTCCCTCACACTACAATAAAATCATATGATGATTTACCTAGATATCAAATCTGTTTTTCTCCTTCTTCAATGCTGCCCTTCCAGCCTTCAAATCTATTTCATAGTAGCTCTGGATCTGCACATCATCTCTATCTGCTCTCTATCATTCTTCCAATCTCTAACCTCTCTATGCATATTACAATAACATCCTTTATAGAGATCACATCATGACTCTTTGCATTCTATGTGGGAATATGACGTGAACAGGAATGACTCTTGCCTTCCACCCACTCATTTCCTCACTCAGCATATTTAGGATGTTACAACAATATATAAACTCATTTCAGTATTAAATGGAGTTATGATTTTCCTTGGAGACTTGCCTTTGCATCACAACCAATATAAAATAATTAATACATTTATAGTTACAATCAAATATTTCACTCAACCCTTTCAACTTACTAGATTTGCTGTGTGTTTTTCCTCTTCTGCTTGTTGTCCCTTTGTCTTTTATATTTCTGAATTTATATTGCAACTGTGCTGCATGACGACCTTTTTTCCCGACTCGACCCATGCTGTTGCACTATTTTGCATGAGCTCCAGGTTATTTTTATTACCCGTGCCTTTTCTTACTGTGTTCAATCTTTTATTTTGTTACCCGAGTCTTTTCTTCTGTGTTCAGCCTTTTCTTTCAACACAGAGCCACATCCATGTGACAATTTTCATCTTCGGTGACTTCTTTACACAAACCCCGTGGACCTATGGGTCATGGCCCACATAAACTCCCTTTTAACGCAACGGAGTACAATATCAGAGTCTATTCCACATACATACGTTAGAAATAAAACATCACATACTTTATAACAGAATGACATAACGAACACGGAACAGGGGTTATCGGGTCCCACAATACTTGACCAATCATAACACATCACACTTCGCTTTCCTGCAACTTTTAACGTTTAGCAGTAAATGTATCTCCTGTCTTGTGCGATATGCGATCGTATCACATCACATCCAACATAACTTACCATGTGAGCCTTAAGCACGAAAACATAAAATTTGTGATGTGTGCTCATGTGAAGTGCAGATACGTGGCTCCTCCCTTTCCCTGCATCGCAACTTTCTAACCTTACCACATCAAAAACCAATTAACATACCTTAGCGCTATCTGCTGACATTTGCGATGTGTGAACTCGTGATTCACCATCTGTTGTTGATCTACGGCCATATCTAACGGTCCTCACCTGATCACACTTCCCACATTATAAGATTTACTTTGTGGTTACCCTCTATTTCTTAGGATCTTTGATATTGCACAGTGCTAACATGCTCCCTTCTCCACTTCGCATCACATACAATTTAACTTACCTTGCAACAGGCTTACCACTATCCACTAATATTTGTGATGTGTGAACTTGCGATTCACTATCAACCGTTGATATTTTGCCTTCACTTCTATGATCTAATCTTGACTATTCACTCATCCTTCACGCGGTTATTCTTCATATCTTCTGCCCGCTCTGATCTCTTCCGTTAAATCTTAAAACTTTGATTTTGCGATTGGATCTTCACCATCCGATCACTTCCCTTGGAAATCTTCTAAGTGTTCTTTGCCTTAGTAATTTTTTCTTTTTCCGGTTGTCATCTCTCTGTACCATCGGTTCCTCCACACATAAACATTATAATTGCAAATTTCTTTCTGCTATGTGATTAATACAATATTCAATCAAATATATGATTTTGTAAGATCTCTGGTCCTTGCTGTGTCTTGCAAATATGATTTCCTTCTGTTGTGCGCTAAATCAATTCTCTTTGTCTCGTTTTTAAAAGCTTTGAACTCTCCTAATCTTGTTCTTCTATTTGTGATTCACTTCGACTTGGGATTGTCATGCTTGCTGCCTTTTCTCCATTGGCGCCTTTGCTAATGGTCTAATGCTACTCCTTGCCTCTCTTTTATGTTTTCTTACTTCATTATTGCCTAATATACTTCTTTACATTATTGTTGTTGTTTCTCTCCTCCTTTGTCTTAATGATATTTCAAGTGTTGCTCTTTTGTGCTCCATTGCCATCAATGACAATATTTCCAACAATTATTTTGCTCCTTACCAAGATTTCTATTTATCTTTAGAGGAGAAGGTAATTGTTAATTTTTCCAAGTGCTCCTTCTGACTGCTCTTGAATATTTGAATTATTTACCAATAAGTTATAGTAATTCTGAATATAAATATTTTATTCATGAAATATAAACACAAGTTTAATAAATAGTCCACACATTTTTCAGTATTTCTCTTAACAACCATATGTAACTTGCGAGAGTTAAAAGTAAAGTAATTGAAATCTCGGAGTGTTATAAAATATTACATCTAAATTTCTTAATATTTAAAAAATATAAATATAGTATAGTATTATTTTTATCTATTTGCATATTGTTATATTTTTTCACCAAACTACTTAAATTAATTGGGGAAACAAATCCTTCACCAAAACACTTAAATTAAAATCCTTTTATTACATAAAATTATATTGGTTAAAAACAATTAAAATATTACATTATATTTTGATATAAATTGTAAAATATATATTATTTTTTTGATATATGGGGACCTCAAGTGTAGAGGAAATGTTGGAGACTATGCTCAACATACTTCTCACCCTCCACATCATTTTCCACAACTCCTGCACTCCGAATTTTTTTGGTAATTCTACATGTACAACCAAAAAGTAATTACGCCGTAAAGAATTCTTCTTTGATAACAACTCCCCCCAGTGTACATGTCTACAACATTAGATCAAATGTTAGATGATTAAAATATTTTAGGTCATTCATCTACGACCTCCTTCATTTAAGCTAACTACCTAACTAACTCTCTAACCTCTATAAATTTTTCTTTCCAGCCTACACTATCACTACATGAGGATATGAAGAAACAAGAAGAACCAACATAAATAGAAAGAACGAATGGTTCCTTGAGCCCTTGGTATGAATGTGCATTGCACCTATATTTTTGGTATTGATTTCATGGGATGTGTGAAGGGCGTGAAAGAGAAGGGCTCTTGAGCGAGCTCTCATTCTGAAATATCATTTTTCTATGTACACTAATTGACACCACTCTGTTTATCACATTTATTTGACCTGTGAGATGTAATTTTATTTTTAAAAAATAATTTATAATTTGAAGTTGAGCATTCTATGATCTGAAATTGCAATCAGCTGGTAGGCATTGTAATTGTGAATTTTTCTAGTAACCTGAATAAGTTATAGTCATGGTTAAAAATTCTGCATGAGTAGTGCTCTATTTTACAATGGATTCTAAAAGAGTACACGTACACATTTTGAAATAGTGAAAACAAGATATAATCACCAATTTCATGCAGTTGTGGTTGTCTTTCAGGACTTAGTGCCATCAAATTTCATTTTATTGCATTTTGTAGTAGTAAATATGTTCTGTTAAGAGTTGTGGTTCTCATTCAGGACTTAGTGTTAAGACAAATTTCACTGTATGACATTTTTTAGTAAGTAAAGATGTTTTGTTAAGAAAATATTGTGTTGAGTTAACATTAGATTGACTTGCTTTGCATTGCATTTTGGAGTAACAAAGTTGTGTTAATAAAATACTATGGTTCATGTAAATGTGGCATGTGTGTTTATCACATTTATCTCAATTGTAAGATGCAATTTTCCATCTGTATTTTTGCATTGTATTTTTCTATTTTTTATGGGATAATTATTAAGACAGTTGTAGCAGTAAAATTTTAGAAAAGCTTGTTTAATATTTCAAAAAAATTTAATGGTTAATTATATTTCATTTTGTAGTAAAGGTGTTTTATTAAGAAAATACCATTATGGATTTAGTGTTATATGGAATTGTTTTGCATTTCATTTTTGAGTTACAAAGTTGTGCTAAGAAAATATCATTGTTTGATGTACACTAAATGAGGTCGGTCTCTTTATCACATTTATCTCAGCTATGAGAGGTACTTTTCCATTTTTATTTTTGTAATAAATTTTGCTATTTTTATAGGATAATTATAGGGAATATTTTAGCAGTTAAATTTTAGGAAAGTTGGTTTAATTTTTCAAGTATGTTTCTTAAAAAATGGTTAATTTTTATTTTTTTCAAATAATTTATAATTTGCTCAAAATTTATAAGATAAAATTATCTTATTTTAAAAAGAGCTAAAATTTTATAAACACTATATCATTAAAAGTGTCAATATTATTTTACACCTTACAAAGCCAAAATTTGTACATTTTAAAATAAATTTCTATCCTTAAAATCTCCCCTAAGGAATTATATAGTTTATCAACAAATATATTTTTATTTCCAAAATTATTAATTAGTTAAAATAAATTTGTAACCTTCAAATCCTTGCAAAGAACCATAAACTATGGTTTATGATTGAGAGTATCTTTATTTCCAAATTTGTTTAATAGTGGAGGTGCAATTTTTTTATGTGAGATATATTTATCATTGTGTATTTAATTTAACTTTAAATTTATTAGTTACCTTATCATATAATAGTTTTGATATGTATTATTTATTATTTATTTATTTTAAAATTCATATTTATATACACACACACATGTGTGTGTGAAATATTTCAAAACTAAATAATTTTTTATTTAAAGTAATTAATATTTTTATGTATAACTTTATCTACCTCTATTTTAGAGACCTTACAATAAACTATGTTTACAATTTATTTAAACCTATTGTGCTTTAAGATATATTTTCAGCAAAAAGACTATATGTCACAAGTTTTAGTATATTCAAATCCTTGCAAGTTACCCAACTTTATTGTGGCTATATTTTAAGTGCCCCCAACCACAGTTTACATATTTTACCAAAGATATATGTGTTTGCTTTTATCAATTTAATTTTTTTCTCTCCAATTTTTAAGTATTAATTTGATACATCTCATTCACATAAGTTATTTTTATTATTTTTTAAAGGTTATTTCATGTGACATGTTTCATTATAATTAGATACATATATTACACATGTTCTTCATACTATGTTGTGTGATATTTCATCTCACTTTTAGTGTTTAATACTAAAAAATGGTTTCCTAGTCAAAATAATTGATCTTTCAAGGTGTGAAGTCTCGATTTAAATTCTACCCCACTTTGCTACAAACATCATTGGAAATTTTATAGAAATGTTTTATGGGTCATATTTCATTATTGAATTTATTGCTTATAATTAGGTAGATTTATAGTCTCTATAAGGAGTCTTCTATTATGTAGGATGATGTTGAGGCCTAGCTTATCTGACAACTTCTCTCATCTAGATATTGGTGTTAGGTTGAGATATTTTCTCAACTAAAAATGTGTGTGTATGAGGTAGTTTATCTATCTTGAAACAAATTGAGATATTTTATTAACTGAATGATTGTGTGATTGAGGTAGTTAGCCTATCTTGAAACAATTTTTCATGTATATATATATATATATATATATATATATATATATATATATATATATATATATATATATATATATATAGATATAGATATATATTTGTAACATTATCTTATTAATATGTAATTCTCTCGAAGTGTGAAATAATGTCTACTCTTCCATTTTAACATGGTATCAAAATAATGATGGACTTGACAGTAAAATAAAAAAGGACATTGGTGAGGGTCATGCTTGTGACAGACCTTTAAGGTTCGTCACCAATGTCACATATGGTGATGGTCCTTTAAAAAGCGTTATTGTAAGTGCATATAGTGATGATCCTTTAAGGTTTGTCACCAAAGTAATTTTTAGTGACACTTTTGGTGAGGGTTGTTAAAGGCCCGTCAGTAATTCTGTCTTTGGTGACACTTCTAGTGATGCTCTTTCACTGACCCTCACCAATGATTTTTTTGGTTACTTTTGGTGATGGTCGAAAAATGTTCGTCATCATTGATCATTCCAATGAGTTTTTGATGATGCTATGTGCATGTTACTATATTTTTTGTCAAAAGATAATGATTTAAGACCATTGTTGTGGAGTCTTTTTCATTATGTTTCCAAGGGTATATAGTGTTAGAGACAATCAATTTGTTAAGAAGTAACTAGTGTGTATCATTTCCCTCGAGTAATGAGAACATATTTTTCCTATGAGTTAATATATGATTCATCTCTATTAGGTTTATTATCTAACAAATTCCCTTTAGATAAATTTACACTAGTGTGTGTAAAAATATATTATTTAGTACATAATCAAGCTTTGTAAATTTGATTAATGAGAGAGATCTAGCACTCCTCAACACTCTTGGCACATATTAACATGCTTTGGCACACACTAACATTCCTTTTCACCTCGCATGTATTAGAAAATCTTTATACCTAGAACATATTTCCATGACTAGGACACCCAAGAACATGTTGTCAAGTCCCATCATAACATAACACTCTCCTAGCATGTGTTGGCATGCCTTGTAGTCCCTAGCATGCTCTGGAACACTTTGGCATGCATTAACATACATGAGCACTTAACATATGACATTGGAACTTGGAATGTATTGGAACCTATTATTAGTGTGCCTAGCATGCCCCTTTTGAAAAAAAGATAAATTCTTGACTTATTAACCCTCTTATGTGTTCATTTGCTTGCATTTCAGCTTTGTTATTATTTTTGTTGCCTTGATACTCCTTGACATATGTTGGCATACCCTAGCAACCTGCACATCCTAGCATGCCTTATCATTTTGCATGTCTTAGCACTATTTGGCACATGTTAACACACACTATAAATCCCTAGCACACTATGGAATTTCTTGAGATGCCTTGATATTCCCTAGCATGCATTAATATTTATTAACATCCTAGCATGCATTAATACTTCTTAACATACCTTGTGACTCCCTCCTTGGAATTATATCTAGCACTGGTTGACACATCTTGACACACCCTTGTATTCATTCACTTCCATGCATTTTGACCGAGTGCTCCCTTATATTTCCCTAGTACTCCTTAACACTCCTCAGCATGAATTAACACACTACGTAGCACCTTATCACTCTTCGATGTGCCCTTCCACTTCATAACATGTGTATCACTCCCTAACACGTATTGGCACTTGGCACGTGTTGGCTCTTGGAAAGTATTAGCATGTCTAGCATTCATTAAGATGCCTTGGTATGCTTTGGCATGGTTTAATATTAAATTTATTTGAGATCAATTATTGGAAACTAGATGAGAAGTAAAAGAGGATGATTTCGCACTTACAATGCATTAATGCACTAACACTTGGCACTTGACACCTATTTCCACCTAGTGTTGGTGTGCCTAGCATGCCCCTCCTAGAAAAGGTAAATTGATGACTTATTAACCATATTATGTGTTCATTTCCTTGTAGTTTAAATTTTTCTCCTTTTTTTTCCTCGATAGTCCGCGGAAATTATTTTCACACCCTTTCATGTATTTTCATGCTTTAGCACTTGACACATATTAACATATTTGACATGCCTTCAAACTATCTTGCACATGTCAGGATTCCCTAGCATGCCTTGCCACTCATGCCCTCACAAACAACCTTACATTTTTTCTTGACTTTGGAACCCAATCAAGTCCTTAGATACTACAGTTCATGTGGCATTGTCCTGCTTCATCTTAGGATACTCATGTCCAAGTTGAACTTGTCCCACTTAAGAACTTAAAAGGAAAAGGATCACATCTATCCATGTCCATAAAAAAACTAAGCAACATAGCTTACATAGGAAATATTTCACATGTATGTCAAGTTCATATAAACAATAGAGCATTAACTGAGAGTTTGCAAGAACCATAAGATACACAAGACACTCAAGATATAAGTTGGCACAAGACGAGTGCCCCAAACCTAGTACATAACAATGTACAGTATGCAATTGTCAAAAATAGTTTAAAACATGATCATTCGGCCAAAGTGTGCCACGTGTCACATAAAAATAATAGATAAAGGAAAAATAGTGTTGTGCCCAATAGAAAGTCTCCCTTTGTCTAAAAATGATTTGTTGATCCCCTTATCGCAATCATAGGCTCGCCTCTTGAAAATCATATTATGAAATTCTTCTAACACACTTCATCCTTGGCACAATTGAATTCACTGACACTCCTTGTCACACACTCTTATTTGTTCATTTCCATGCATTTTGACCTAGTTTTTCCTTGTGATGACTCGACACTCCTTAACACTCCTCAACATGCATTGAAATTTTTTGGCATGTGTTAGCACACATTTTAATTCCTTGTCATGTTGTAAGCCTCTCCTAGCTATCATTCCCTCACAACTACCCTTACTTAATTTGCAACTTGGGAACCAAACCAAATCCTCACTTGAATACAAGAGCTTGACCAAGTTACGATTAGTACAACTAGACTATGTTGTTGAATTGTGTAGCTTGGGAGGTAATCCACAAGCCTATTGAGATGGGTTTCTGTGAGTTTGGTCACAAAAGGATTTTTGGGCAAAGAAACCAAGCGAAGGTGTTTTGGACCTAAGATGGGGTTTAAAATATAAAATAAAATTGAAAGGGACAAATAATATTTCCTAAGGTCTAAGTGGATGAAGCCCGTAAGTTATAGAGGGTTCTTAATAGGCCTAGATAGGAAAATGTATTTGAGGAGGCCTTAGTATGAAGGCAAGAACAACAAGTGAGAAGGATCTCATTTGATCAAGGAGGTCATGATAGATATAGTCCTAAAGTTGGTCGAGTTAGAGGGTAGAGTAAGGGTTGCTAAAGGGAGGCCATGATCATCCACCAAGAGCAAGATCATCATGTGAGGGTTCACAATAATGTCACATACCTTAACGAGTTCGAGATAGGAAGTAGGATGGCATATTATTGGTTCTCTTATGGAATATCGAGCTTAAGAGAGGAAAATCATGAGAATTTGGGCATGTGATTTCAGTAGTGTTTCTGTGTGAAGGGCACATCAAATTTTGAGATAGTAGAGAGGGTTGCGAGCTTATCTTATGGTGGTTAGTAGGATACAAGGTCTGTGATAAATACCAACACAACTGGAGGAGGTTTTGTGCTAGAATTTAGGCCAAAAAAAAATTAACCACTGGTGTAATATTGAATGAGGTAACTGTAGTTTGAGGGTCATAAAGATCTAAAGTTCAGGTCAAGACTTAGTCAAAGATATTCCCAGAAGCTATGGATCCATATGAGCTAGGTCGAGTTCCTTATGGAGGAAATAGTTGTTGTTTTTTCTATGGGTGGATAAGGTTTGTTCTAAAGAAATTAGAATAGAAGTATAATACCCTAGTTAGGGAGGTTTCCTAGCATGATCAATCCATAAGGTATGCCCTTAAGACTATGATAAATATGCGTAGAAGAAGAGGGTTGTGACCCTTAGAGAGAGGTTTATCTCTACAATATATACCACATATTTGGAACATTTTTTGGGAAAGTATGTGTAGAGATAGAAAATCCAAAGGAAGGTGGAACCTAAGTAGAAGATTGAGTAGAAGAAATGTGCCATATGAGGAATGGATTGACATGAAGAGGAGTTGATTTTGGTGGATTGTCCATAGAGTTTTGGACATAGATCTGAAGCAGCCTATAAACAGTTAGTCAATGGAATGTTAGTGGATAATTTGTGACCCTAGTTCAGTCATCTACAAATTGTTAGAAAGACGATAAGAGGAGTAGTTCAAATTTGTTCATAGATTGGATAACAAAGAAATTGGTACATAAGAATAGTGATTTTGAGAGGAATCAAATCACTATTAGGTGGTATATTTGAAGAGCCCAAGATGAGGGCAATGTTGTGGGATGAGTAAATGAATTGACTATCATTGGGAAATTTGATGGAAATCCAAGTACAGTTGGAGTGTTTTTAGGTGACTATCAAAGAGGAGCCCTAACTCTTGTACCTGTGAAGGAAAACAAGATTGGTAGAAAGGTAGGCGTATTGGGCCTAAGGATGTGCAGACTTTGAAGGAATAAAGTAACAGACAAGTGAGCTAGCCAATAGCCCTAGTTCATGACTGTATAGTAGAGGATTGAGTCAGTGAGAAGAATGGAAACCTCCATAGCCCTAGGCTTGTCATCTTGGAGCAATAGTACAGAAAAAGTGGGCAGACCAAAGAGGTATTCAAAAATGGAGTTGTGAACAAATAATCAAAAACCCTAAGTGTTGTAGACCTTAAAGGAAAAAAGAGGTAGATATAGGGAAAAATTTTATGAGTCGGTTTCATTAACCTAAAAGAGTTGAGTTAATTGATAGAGGAAAATTGAGGAGTTGCATAATGGGAGGCAAGAGGAACTACCAGATGTGTTCAGTACATGTGGATTGAAAGGGCTATGTGTGGCCACCATAAAAAATTGGGTCAAGTTTTGTCTTGCTCGAGGTAGATTGGTTATCAAAATACTAACACCAAGCCCTAGCTGTATTCCTTGTATCAGTTTGATTGTAAAGTGCCATGATCCCTCATACGAGAGCTCTAGCCTATTCTATTATAGTTTGTAATTTAACGAAGAATGGTTTGAAAAATTTAAAAATTTTCATGTGTACTAGTTGATTCCCTAATGTGTGTAGATTCCTTTGTGCAAAGTAGATGTGTTGTGTCACTTGAGCATGTTTGCATCAAATACTCTAAGACCAAGCATAGATTCTCATATGTCATGGAAATTCAAAATATTCCTTGTTCACCTAAGAACTACCCGTAACTCATCATAGGCTACTCATATCCAATCTCAACTCATCCCACTTAAAAAGTTACCAAGACAAGGCTCATCACATCCAAATGTGGTTGTATTAAAAATAAGCAACATAATTTACATCTTGACATGCCATAGCACCCGGCATGTTTTAAATGCCTTAATTTCACTATGTGGCATGTGTTAGCATCCCCCACATTCCTTGGCATGCTTTTACACACCCTAAAACACCCTAGCACTTCCTAACATGCCTTAGTAGTTTATCATACCATGGCACTGCCTAGCATATAACCTTGTCACTCCCTCCTTAACACACCTATAACTCATTAAAGCTTCCTGTCGCACACTCTTATTCAGTAATTTCCATGCATTTTGATCTATTTCTTCCTTGTGTTTCCTTGAAACTCCCTGAGACTCCCTAGCATGCATTCACACACCCTAACACCTAGCACATCTTGGCATGATGCCCTAACACTCTATAATTCCTTGTCACTACCTAGCATACCTTGCCACTCTCTCCTTAGCACGCCTAGAGCTCATTGACACTCCTAGTCACAAAATCTTATTCATTCATTTCGATGCATTTTTACCTAGTGCTCCCTTGAGTTTCCATAACATTTGTTAACACTCCTTAGCACATGTTGGTACACCCTAGCACCTAGGATAAATTTTCATGTCAACATGGCCTCTAGCATGCCTTAACCCTGCCTAGCATACCTTGTCACTCTCTCCTTAACACACCTAGAACTCACTGACACTTCCAATCACAAACTCTTATTTGTTCATTTCCATGAATTTTGACGTAGTGCTCCCTTATTTTTCCCTAGCATTCCAAGTTAACACTTCCTTGCATGCGTTGGCACATCTTGGCTGCATGTTGCCCTATAACTCTAGCATTCCTAATCACTACCAATAATTCCTTGTCACTCCTCCTTAGCACATTTGGAACTCAATGAAACTCCCCGTCACACACTCTAATTCATTCATTTCCATGCATTATGACATAATTCTGCCTTGTGTTTCTATAGCACTCCATAACAATCCTTGGCACACATTGGCACACCCTAGAACTTGGAACATCTTGGCATGATTTCCTATCACTCTATCATGCCTTGGCATTGTATGTCATACCTCATCACTCCCTCCCTATCACACCTGGAAATTTCTATGACTCCCTATCACATACTCTTATTCATTCATTTCCATGCAATTGATACTAGTCCTCCCTTTTATTTCCTTGGGACTCCCTAGCATGCGTTGGCACAACACCCTAGAACCTAGCACATCTTGGAATGTGTAACATGCCTTGGAAATTTCTAGCATGTGTTAGCACTTCTTGGGATTCCACCTTGGCACTCCCTAGTTGTCCTACGCTTGTAGATAGCCTTACTTTTTTTACGACTTGGGAACCCAATAAATTCATTGAAAAAAAGTGTTGTGTCTAGCCCAAAGTCTCCCTTCGTTTGAAACTGATTTTTCCATCCCCTTATCACAATCGTAGGATTTTGTCCTGCAAGTCCTTTTATGAAATTATCCTAACGCACTTCGTCCATGGGACACTTGGAATTTACTGACACTCCCTGACATACACTCTAGTTATTCATTTGTTTCCATGCACTTTGAACTAGTTCTCCCTTGTTATGCCCTGACACTCCCCAATACTTCTCGACATGCATTGAAACTATCTAGCATGAATTATCACACCTTTTCATTCATTGACATGCCCCGAAACTCCTTAAATATCATGTCCTGATAAATACCCTTATTTTATTTTAGACATAGGAAATTATCCTAACACACTTCGTCCATAGGACACTAGAATTTACTGACACTCCCTGACATACACTCTAGTTATTCGTTCGTTTCCATGAACTTTTAACTAGTTCTCACTTGTTATGCCCTGACACTTCCTAACACTTCTCAGCATGCATTGAAACTATCTAGCATGAATTATCACACCTTTTCATTCATTGACATGCCCCGAAACTCCTTAAATATCATGTCCTCATAAATACCCTTATTTTCTTTTAGACATAGGAACCCAACCTCCAAGTCTTGCCTCAACTACAACAACTTGGCCAAGTTTCATTTAATACAACTATAATATTCTTTGTTCACCTAATAATGGATTATAACTCATCTTATTCTGCTCATATACGATCTTAACTCATCCCACTTAACAAGTTACCAATTGCAAGCTCACATCCAACCGTGGCCATAAAACAACTAAGGAATAGAGTTTACATCTTGACATGCCATAACACCTAGAAATTCTCACAATCCCTTCGCAATATGTGGCATGTGTTAGCATCCCCTGCATTCCTTGGAATGCTTTGGAACTCCCTAACACACCCTACCATTCCCTGGCATGCCCTAACACTCTAGCATGCCTTGGAATTGCCTAGGATATAACCTTGTCATGAATCCCTCCTTAGCACACTTGGAACCTGATGGCACTCTCTATCACACACTTTTATCCATTAATTTCCATGAATTTTTAACTGTTTCTCCCTTGTGTTTTTGTGGCACTCCCTAACACTCCCTAGCGCACATTGGAACACCCTGACACTTGGCACATCTTGGCATGTCGCCCTGCCACTCTAGCATTCCTTTGCACTACCTAACATACCTTATCAATCCCTCCTTACACACCTAGAACTTGCTAAGGATCCCTTTCACACACTCTTATTAATTCATTTCCATGCATTTGAAAATAGTGCTCCCTTTTTTTCCCCTGGCACTCCATAACACTCCCTAACATGCATTCGCACACCCAACTAGCACCTGGCACATCTTGACATATTTCCCTGGTGACTAGCATGCATGAGCACTGCTTAAATGATCCAAATTTATGCAGGAATGCAATAAAATATGTAAATAGAAATAAATATAGAGATGCAGTGGAAATAATAATTCATTTCATTAATATCAAATAACTGAAATATCTTTACAGACAGAATGGCAATAAACTAGCTAGGACGATGGTATCTTATCTATGAGAAGAGATGTGGAAGATACATGCCTCTGAACTGTCTTAAAATGAGGCTCATCGGCCTATTTATTATTTGGAAACAATGGAAAACCCCAAATATCCAGAAACCTAACCCTACGAGATGAAGTTCCAAAACTATGGGCCCCGTTTGGGTAAATTGGTGTTTCAACTTCCTAGGGACGTAACTTCAGCATACGATCTCTATTTTATGTGCGCCATACCTCATTATAAAGATATATCCAAGGAATAAAACTTTTTATGTGATAACCATCAATTCATGGACCCATGTTGCTCTCGGTTTTCCCAAAAAACATCATTTAGGGCCTCAAAATGGCTTCGGAAGTTTAGGACCCAAAAAGCTACTAAATATAGTAAGTTTTGCCAAAACTGAAAAACTGAAAGAACTAATGGTGGGATTTAAAATGGAATAGGTGAGTGACCACCAATATCCACTTGGATAATTTGGGCTCGAAAACGGCTCCAGACGTTCAGTACCCAAAAACCTGCTAAAAATAGTAATATGTACTGAGAGTGAAAAACTGAAAGACTCGATGGTGCGGGTCAAAGTGGAATAGGTGGGTGGCCAAAAATATCCACCCGGATCATTCCTTTCCCCTTAGGAATCAATGATACCCATTTTTTTTAGATCCTCCATGAGATGAGGCAAATTCTGTTGAACCGGGTATTGAATTTATCGAAGATGTCATGGACCCACGGGCGGACATGCTGGATGTGTTCAGTACATTTGGTGTCATTATCAGCCTCAGAGAGTATGATGTAGGAGCATTAGGCTCAGAAAATCCTTTGTATATTAATAGATATAGGGGTCTTCTGTTTTCAAAAGAATATTGGTTTCTTATGTAATTATTAATGTTTTTGAGTGATTTTAATGAGAGATATTAATTATTGAGAGGAATTTTGTAAATGTTCCAAAATGATTGGAGAACATGAGGGAAGTAGGATAGTTGAGATTCCATAGCGAATGAGAGATTTGAAAACTAATTGTAAATCTTAAGTCAGAATTGGTTTCAAGATTTTATGGGATTAAAGAGGATCCTTAGGGATAAAGGATAGATTTTAGGACTTTGATGATTTGGAGGATTTTGTTGAGATAATGAAGGATTTGAACCTAAATTGGTTCATAATATTTTGTATAAATTGTAAAGCTTCAAGGCAAAAGAGGACAGTATATAGTAGAAGAATTAGAGTAGGCTTTCGACAGACAGGGGTTTATTGTTGTAAGCCTACAGGAAAATTAAACAAAAAGGCCATTGATTAGAATATCAGGCTAGAGAGGAAATATTTGTAATTTTTTGGTTGTATATATACAGAGAAAATTCGATCCTAAGTGTGTGATTGTGTGTAGAGAAATGAATTCATAATTTCATATTATGAATAAAATTTTGGCACAGTACATGTATGTTAAGGTTTTGAAATAGTGGTTCTGCATACCATTGAAAAGTTTGATGTAAAGGTTGAGACAGGGTATAATGTCAATATTATGACTGAGCTGAAGTGCATAAAGGGTTTTCATATACTTTTGAGAAAGACTGGATGAGTTTGAATTTTGTTAAATTCAGTCATCGATCACTGAAAGGATCGATGACAGAGAAGAGGAACTAAATTTTCAATTCAGTATTCGGTATTTTGGATAGATTGACTATATGTATCAGAAGCACATCTGATCAAACAGTGAATTCGGATCATGACTGGAACATAGATTTAATTTATATTTAAAAGTACAACAGAGAAGTAATTTCTGTTTTCCGAAATGAGAAGCGGAAACATGAACCGGTTGATTGTTTGAATGTTTTACCAAGTGTGTGGAGGAAAGCATTGAAGATTTGAAGTGGAACTGTGAGTCAATGGCAAGACGGAATAGCGAAGGTGGGTTTGAAAACCACTAATGGTTTTGGCGTAGAAAAAGGATGGTAAGTGGTATTTCCTTGATCGAACGCGATAGCAATTAGCGCGTGACACGTAGCATTGTGGAAATTAAAAACCACTTATTTCGCATAAATTTGGGTTGATAAGTCGCTAGGGTTATTTTTACGCGATAACCGTCTGATCAAAGGAGGCAACGATCTGCTGGTGTTCGCATTAGAAGTTGCGCAGAGGTTATTAAGGTGTAGAAATGACAGTGGAAAGGTATGTTGAAATAAATTTGTGGGCCCATAAATGTTTATATAGTTTTATTGGGGTTTAAACGTTAAATGGTGTGGAAGTTTTATGTGCGAGATTCATCGAATGTATGGAGCGTTAAGATCTACAAAGGATGTCTTATAATGAGGAAGGAAGATAAGTGAAAAGAAAGTTGTGGGCCATATATGATGAGCCTCGACATATGTGCAATGCCTTGAATTGGAAGAAATGGTAATTTATTAAGGAGTTAGGATAATTCTATTATAATAGTATTAGAATAGAATTATAGCAGAGTAAGCGAACTAAACCAAAGTTTAATTTTTTAAGGTATTGTGGATATACGGGGTAACAAAGATTAACCAAAGTTTTAGATAAGGTGAGTTGGTAAAGTTGTGGGACCCATTATATGAATTATGTTGGTACTTTGGTTTTAATGGAAATTCGAATTCATAATTACATAAGGTGGTTGATTTCATGTTGTTTATAAATGTAAATTTTATAAAGAGGATGTTTTATTATGTTTGAAAACAGAATTACAGTAAAGGTTTTAAATAAGGTCTTCTGCTTGTGAATAAATTAAAGGAGAAAACCTTGGATAAAGGGGTTTATTTAAATAAAATAAAGTTTCATAAAGATAAAATGTTAAGGTGGGTATTTTATTATGGTTGATAACCATAGGCTATGAAATGGGAATAACTTCCGATAATGAGGTTACCTCTATCTGAGGTCTATTTGAGATGTTTAGTTTGGAAACACAGTTTTTATGTGGAGAATGTGGGTTTTGCTGTTGTGGCAGCATCATTTTTGGTATCAGAGCAAGAAACAACTCTTTTGAAGGTTCAATTTTGTTTTAATTAAATTAGAATTAGAATGAATGCATGTGTGATGGATAAGATTTTGAATCTAATAGATTGCAGCACATAGAGATACAATGCAGATGAGAGGTGAAACAATATCACACAGATATATTGAGGGTGAGTTGATAAGTGTTATTTTAACTCTGGTTTGAAGATTATGTTTGCAGAATTCAGGTTGCAGGCAGTTGAAGAAAATCTCAACAAAAGAATATCACAACTTTAAGAGCAGTGATAAACGAAATTGGTAAGAGTTTCTGGGTAGAATGTGGCATAACCTTGAAGAATTCCAACAGAGGTTGGATAAAAAGGAAAATTTTGTTCTTAAAAGGTGCATATGAGTTGAAGCCTAGAAGGAGCAGAGAGGAATGCTCAAGAGGTTCTAGAAGATAGAGAACCAGTACTTGCCAAAAGACCAAATCCAGAGGAAAGGATTGGTGAGGTAAGTTGTAACAAGGAGGACTTGTTATTGCAAAGGCTTTAATATAACTCATGATGAATGAATGAATAACTCATGAATATAGAAATGGAGAAGATGATGACTACTAATATTCATAGAAGAGATAGCATAGGTTCTGAGAGAGACCACAACAGAAGAAAGGAGAAAGAAGATGCTAAGGAAAATGGCATATGGAAGCAGTTGAGTGATGAAGAATATGACAAAGAGTTATTTGAGATAAGAGAACAATTTAATAGATTGAAAATGATGAAACCAGATAATTGGTTGGATCATGAAGAAGAAAGTAACGTGGAAGAGGCTACAACAGAAGAGAGAGCAACAAGTGAGTATGCAGTTAGGAGAAGAGATGAGAAAGCTTGAAAATATGATGAATTTGCAATTGGGATGTGAAGAACTCAGAGAAGCTGAGTTGAAAATGGAAGTTTCCATTTGTGAAGTAGAACATAGTGAAGTTATTGGTAAAGATGAAGAATGGAGATCTATGAAAGATCTTGTAAATTATTATGAAGATTTAAGACAATAAGAAGTTTACCTTGCTAAAGAGGGAATTATTGATGATTTCCTGAGTTGTTGGGCAAGTTCAGATCAGTTGGATGATGTAAAGCCTTGTGTTTTTGTAACTAATGATTTTGATGTGATTAAAGGTTTTACAGAGGATGAGCAATCTTTTGAAGTTGTAAAAAGTATGGAAGAATATCTTTCAGAAGATAAATACTCTGAAGCAGAAAGTAATGATGAAGAATGTCTCTTGAATGAGGAAAGAAATGATACATTTATATTTGAAGCTGTAACAGCATAGGAAGAATTTCTTGTGAAAGAAGAAGATGAGATTCAGTCTGAAGAACTAATGTGTGAAGCAACAGTTGAGACTGCTGAGCTTTGTGATTTGCAAACTGAAAATTTTTGTATATATGAAGGGATTTTAAGTGATGATGAATTACTTAAGAAATGCCAGAAAGAAATTGCATTGTCAGAATATTTTTTGGAAAACTCGGAGTATGACATGGAGATTGCATTTGACAGAGTTCACCATAGTGGAAAAGAACTGAGAAATATCATGGAAGCAGATGGTATGGAAGAGAGACTTGTTGATAGTCTCAAGAATCTTTTATAGAATTCTTTGGGAAGAATGAATTAGCATACTGATGTGCTGATAAAGGAGTAAATTTCAAAGCAGCACACTAAAACATTGCCAGAGGAAAGAAAGGCACTGAGGCCTTATGGTTTTTATTTTAATAATTGTTTTGTGAATGAAGGTTTTGTTGCAGATGCTGGGGAAAATTTGACACACTTGGACAGTCAAGTAAAGGAGAAGGAAGAAAATTTTGTGGAAATATTTAATCCATGGAATAAAGAAATTAAATTGCTAGAAATTATGGTGAAGAATCAAGATTCAATACAGAAAGAGAAATCTCAATTTCAATATTGGGTAATGCAGAATGTGAAGGTGCAAGAATTAGAGGACATCAGCAACAAAGTAAAGCAGATAAATGAAAATAGCAGTAAAGGGCATACTATGTATTAGTCCAATGAATTGCTAGAAGGAGAAGACAAACAAATTGTCATAAGTGACAATTTGGAAGAAGTTAGTAATTGCAAAAAACAAGAGGGTGAGGATAACAGGGCGGAAGTAAGAATAAAAGTTCAGCAATCAAGAGATGAAGGTAATCAACAGACAAAATATTTATTGGACAGAGAAATTGAACTGATAAGCAGGATAATGATGAAAGTGTCTAAGAGGAATATATCAACAAGAAAGAAAAGAAGCAGCAGCATAAAAAGGAAGACAATAACAAACTATGAAAGTACAGCAAGTGGAGCAAAGCAACATAAAGTGTGGAGACCTGAAGAAAAGCAACAAACAACAGCAAAAATAGATGATAAATTACATAACAAGGTATGGGATCCAGGAAGACAAGTACTAAAAGCACATGATCAGGAGATCATGATTATTTTTAACCTTGGGAGTCTGATGCAAGAGCATTAGGCTCAGAAAATCCTTTATACTTTAATAAATATAGGGGTCTTGTGTTTTGAAAATAATATTGGTTTCTTATGTAATTATTAATTTTTTTGAGTGATTTTAATGAGAGATATTAATTATTGAGAGGAATTTTGTAAATGTTCCCGAATGATTGGAGAACATGAGGGAAGTAGGATAGTTGAGATTCCATAGGGAATGAGAGATTTGAAAATTAATTGTAAATCTTAAGTCAGAATTGGTTTCATGATTTTATGGGATTAAAGAGGATCCTAAGGGATAAAGTATAGATTTTAGGACTTTGAGGATTTGGAGGATTTTGTTGAGATAATGGAGGATATGAACCTAAATTGGTTCATAATATTTTGTATAAATTGTAAAGCCTCAAGGCAAAAGAGGACAGTAGAAAGTAGAAGAATTAGAGTAGGTTTTAGACAGACAGGGGTTTGTTGTTGTAAGCCTATGGGAAAATTAAACAGAAAGGCCATTGATCAGAATATCAGGCCAGAGAGGAAATATTTGTAATTGTTTGGTTGTATATATATAGAGAAAATTCGATCCTAAGTGTGTGATTGTGTGTAGAGAAATGAATTCATAATTTCACCTTATGAATCAGAGTTTGGCACAATACATGTATGTTAAGGGTTTGAAATAGTGGTCCTGCGTACGATTGAAAATTTTGATGTAAAGGTCGAGATAGGGTATAATGTCAATATTATGACTGAGCTGAAGTGCATAAAGGGTTTTCATATACTTTTGAGAAAGACTGGATGAGTTCGCATTTTGTTAAATTTAGTCATCGATCACTGAAAGGATCGATGACACTAGAAGAGGAACTGAATTTTCAATTCAGTATTCGATATTTTGGATACATTGACCATATGTATCAGAAGCACATCTGATTGAACAGTGAATTCGGATAAGGACTAGAACAACGATTTAATTGATATTTAAAATTACAACAGAGAAGTAATTTTTGTTTGCCGAAATGAGAAGTGGAAACATGAACTGGTTGATTGTTTGAATGTTTTACCAAGTGTGTGGAGGACAACATTGAAGAGTTGAAGTGAAACTGTGAGTCAACGACAAGATGGAGCAGTGAAGGTGGGTTTGAAAACTACTAATGGTTTTCACGTAGCAAAATGATGGTAAGTGGTATTTCCTTGATCGAACGCGATAGCAGTTAGTGTGTGACACGTAGCATGGTGGAAATTAAAAACCCCTTATTTCACGTAACTTTGGGTTGATAAGTCATCGGGGTTATTTTTACGTGATAACCATCCGATCAAAGGAGGCAACGATCTGACGATGTTCGCATTAGAAGTTTCACAAAGGTTATTAAGGTGTGGACCCAACAGTGGAAAGGTACGTTGAAATAAAGTTGTGGGCTCGTAAATGTTTATATGGTTTTATTGGGGTTTAAACATTAAATGGTGTACATGTTTTATGTGCGAGATTCACTAGATGTATGGAGCGCTAAGAGCTACATGGGATGTCTTATAATGAGGAAGGAGGATAAGTGAAAAAGAAAGTTGTGGGCCATATATGATGAGCCTCGACATATGTGCAATGCCTTGAATTGGCGGAAATGGTAAGTTCTTAAGGAGTTAGGATAATTCTATTATAATAGTATTATAATAGAATTATAGCAGAGTAAGGGAACTAAACCAAAGTTTAAGTTTTGAAGGTATTGTGGATATACGAGGTAACAAATATTAACCAATTTTTCCGATAAGGTGAGTTGGTAAAGTTGTGGGACCCATTATATGAATTATGTTGGTACTTTGGTTTTAATGGAAATTCGAAATTGTAATTACATAAGGTGGATATTTCATGTTGTTTATAAACGTAAAGTTTATAAAGAGGATGTTTTATTATGTTTAAAAATAGAATTGGAGTAAAGGTTTTAAAAAGGGCTTTTTCTTGTGAATAAAGTAAAGGAGAAAACCTTGGATAAAGGGATTTATTTAAATAAAAGAAAGTGTCGGAAAGATAAAATTTCAAGGTGGGTATTTTGTTATGGTTGACAACCGTAGGCTATGAAATGGGAATAACTTCCGATAATGAGGTTACCTCTATCTGAGGTCTATTTGAGATGTTTAATTTGGAAACATAGTTTTTATGTGGAGAATGTGGATTTTGCTGCTGTGGAAAAATAAAAGTACATGTGTGGATTCTGTCTATGTGGTTACATGAGGTATGGAAATATCAAGTGGCGGTGTGTCGAGGTTCAAATGATCAATGAAATTCTTGTCCTGATAGTGTAGAGGAACGCCTATGAGTGAGGAGAAAATGTCATCGTATTCCTTCATGACTTCGTCCATCTGCTATAGTCGTGCAGGGGATCCCTTTTTCAAGGTTATGGCCACAATATTATTCTTTCCCTTTGAGCGAGTTGTAAGGAAAATAAATTTACTAGTTTGGGAAAAAATCTTACTACCTTGTTTTACAGTCGTTAAAGAGATGGCAGGAAACGGTACTACCTCCAGTATCCTATACAAGTTATTTTCCAAAGTATTAATAATAGCACGAGGCCTAGACTCATACACAAATGTCACCTCCACATGTATGGTTTTCCTAATAATACATCAGACACATCACACAATACCTCATCCATGAATGGCTTGAAAATTCTTAGCATGTGTTTGCATGGCCTGGAATGCGTTGCCATGGTTTAAGGTAAAATTTATTTGAAATCAATTATTCACAATTAAGAGAGAAGTAATAGAGGATGATTTGGCACTTAAGACACATTTTCTCTTGGCCCTTGGCATGTATTGACACTAGTGTTGGTATTCTTAACGTGCCCCTCTTGAAAAGGTAAGGTCTTGAACTATTAACCCTCATATCTGTTCATTTATTTTCATTTTAACTTGCTGTTCCATTTTGTCACCTCACACTGCTTGACACACATTTTCATACCCTAACATCTGGCACATCTCATCATTCCTTAACACATGTCATGTCTTGGCATGGTTGGCATGCCTTGGGAACTATCTGGCACATGTTACCACACCCAGACACTTCTTGAAATGCCCTAGAATTCCCTAGTATGCCTTGTTACTCCCCCCTTGGCACGCCTAACATTCGCTGACACACCCTTTTATTCATTCGTTTCCATTCATTTTGACTCAATGAATTTTGTTTGATGGGGTGCATGTCTATAAAAAATTCCTTTAAGATAATAAACAAATGATCACACCATTACTGACATAAGTAATTGTGAGATTATACTTGAATAACAATAGGAAACTACACAAGAGATTTTAAGAATTACATTTTTACGGTTTTTTTGTGGTGTGGGATTGGTAAGAATTGAGTGGTCAATATTGTGATTTTTCTTTCTCATTAAAGTGCTTATCCTTATGAGAGATTCGTCTTGAGAAAATGACACCCTTGTCATGGTTACCCTCCAACTCCTAATATTCTCAAAATAAGGGCCAACTTGCACAATGCGGGAAGGCATTTTGTTCTATGGTGCGCTGAGTGACTGGGTGAGAGTGTTAATATACTATGAGAGGGATTACAACATTTAATTTGTGTCCTCTATGGATGACATGTTGTAGGTGTGTGTCATGGAACCACAAGGCCACTAAAAATATTGTGTAAGATATAGCCCAACATAATCAATTCCTTGAGAGAAATCTGTGGAGAGGGATCAAAATAAATTATATTGCTGAGTCCACCAAAAAATATTTACTAGAGAGTGACACCATGGTGATCAATTCCATGCATGGATTCTTTTGATTTAGGAATTTCAATTTCTAAAAAATTGTTTGGAGTGTCACTAAATTGGTGGAATTCTCGAATTCATGATATTGTAAATTATGTAGGAGCTTTGTTGCTTTTATGATAGAGGCTAATGTTTGCAAGGAGAAAATAGGGTTTCTACGGTCTTAGGGGAAAATAAGCATCAATTTGTAGCTCTTTGATATACTAAAGCGTATGGATTATATGACATTGAATCCACCTTGAGATGGAGGTTTTTTTGACTCTTACAACTTCATCCTTCTTCCTGTTGATGATTTTTTTTTTATTAGTTATCCCTTGGATAAGAACCACCATTTTTTTAAAGTATTATGACTCTTCACTCTTCAACAATGTTCCCATATAGTTGTGCCCAAATTCCATAATTGTTTCCATTAAAAGTTATAAGATATATCTTGAAACTCATAATGTTGACCCACTGATTTGATCCTAGATTTAGTTTGCAATTAGAAACTTAGAACCAATCCACTAAACAAATCTTACTATTTAAGAGCATATACAACTTGCATAAGACTTGCAGGTAACATGCTACATCTAAAACCATTAGCTTTAATACCATGTTGGAGAATCGAGGTATTTTGTATATTAGAAAAGTCGTATTCTAAAATAGAGGTAATGTCTATATACATTGTTACAACACCTAAGAACAACCAAACATAGTTCAACATGCTAAGAAGTGTAAGAAACAAAATTATTTCCATACAAAACACATATAATCTATTGTTCGCCATATAATAAATACACCCATAAGACCATATTTTGTAGCACCAAGATGTAACCAACACAACCCATACTTTGCTTAACATAAAATGAATAATAACATAAAAATGATTTGAATGCAAACCATATTGGAAAAGATTCATGGTAGAATGGAGGAATTCAAAAGGTTGAGTTGAAAATCAAAAATATAATGCAAACCCTACTCAATCAATAAAAAAATCACAAGTAAGATTGGCCTTAGACAATGAGGATAACAACTCCTCTTAACCACCCAAACTAAACCTAATTGACATCATAATCTCCTTTTGATACCTTTCTAATGCTTCATAGATATGAAATTGAAATGGATATTTTTTTCTATTTATAAAAAAACTATACATCAAGCCCCATTTAAATTTGGATACTGTGGGTTGTATTTAAAATAGATAATTGAACTTATATTAAGCATAACCATATTGAAACCTCGTCCAGAACATGTTTTGGAAATAAAGAATTGAATTTGGTGATAGTGTGGGTTTTCTTTAAAATAGATAAATTGAATTGGCATTAAGCATAACCACATTGAAACCTTGTGGATAACATGTTTTGGCAATAAATTGGAATTGAATCTGGCCATAGAATAAGATTAAATTGTTTCTTATCAACTAAAAACTTGTTTTATGTATACACAAGGAAATAATTTAAGTGAGCAATAAACAAAAGTATCTTGCAATAGTGAAATTCCACCCCTTAATATCCTTCCAATAAATCATTTCAAATAATATAAGTTTCCTTAAATAACATTAATTAATTATTTGTCACTCTATTTTCCTTATACACTAGAATAAAAATAAATTACTTAAACATGAACATTTTCAAATAACCTTCCATAAAATATGGGGATATAATAGTACAAATTATACATTAAATAGTTGAGTCACTTCCATAAAATGAGATACAAAGGCTGATATTTTTTTAACAAAAATAGAACACTAACATTTACCTTTTACCACCAAAGAGAGCAAGGGTTCCCTCCCTGCCTGCATCTACATTTTCCCTAAAGATGAAAAGAAGGAGAAAATCCTAGAGAAAAAAATAAAAGCAGGAGAAAATTTAATTGTTCAACGATCTTTCCCAAAATCATTCAAATAGTCCATTACTCCTCTCCATATCTGATTTCCTACTTAAGAGTCCACTTAAAGTCAAAATTTTAACTACGCAATTTCCTAGGGTTGATCATCTGACCAATACAATTCGTGTACACTCAATCTAGTATATAATTAATTGTGCAGTGCCTTGGAATCTCTGCCATAAATGGAGAGATCGAATTCTCTGCATGCACTAGCTATTTTGGGTTGATTGATCAGTTAACTAGATGATCACTGAGTTAGATTGAAGTCCCACTACACAACTAATCTTCCACTAGTTCCTCCAAAACTTAGAACTAGTTTAACTGAAAGCAACTTGAAATAACTAACCTTCATTGCTACAAATTAGCAATCACACATGCTTAACTGAACTCTAACTCCTCTAACTCAAATTTACTAAGATAAATTAGTGAAAATATCCATGTCACCTCAGTTAATAGCCTCCAAGTTGTCTATTGATGTGGAAATTCGATTTTTATCAATTTGACCAAGGGAAAGGCCAATTGAGATTTTCTTGTTGCATTTTTCAACAATAGGCATTTTCCTACTCTATATAATGTTTTCCCTCAACCAAGTATGGTAAAAAATGTGTTTTTTTTTGTTGTTGATCACTTCCTTTGGACGATAATTTTGGCACCCTATAAGAAGACTGTTGAAACAATATCCACTCATAAGTTCTTCTTTGAGCATATTTTGGTTCATTTTGGGTTGCCAAAGACCATATTTCTTGATAGGGATAGTAGGTTTCTCAGTATTTTCTGGTTTAACCTCTAGTCCATGAAAAACATCAATCTTGACCAAATCCATTGCCTTCCATCCCTATATTGATAAATAAAAGGTAATCGATATGATTATGGTAGATGTCCTTAGAGAATACAATTGTGAGGATCCACATACACATGTTGAAAGCCTTCCATATTTTCAACATAAACTTGACATAACTCTTCATATTTATATTGCCCACAAGCCTTTTCAGGTGTGCTTAGGGTCCCAAAAAATTGACACAAATTAATGTATCTATATTCATGGAATAACACATGAAGATACCTCCCAAACTTGGAACGAGGTAAGAAATGAAACCAATTTTGAGGAATGTATCTAAAAAACTCAATAACAAGTTCATGATATTTTATAGAAAGTTGTGAACTCCAAGTACAAGTAGATACACAATCCATTCAGATCCACATAAGTTTCAAGTTGGTGACGAGTTATGGTTGGACTTGCATAAAGAGAAATTGAAAAACTCCCAGAAGAGGCTCATACCATTTTGATATGAGCCTTACACCATCACCAACGTTATGGGTGAGAATTCTTTCAAGGATAGTCATAGGATGATTTATATTACTTCAAATGTATATGTCAGGATCATTTATGCTTGATGGGGTGCATGTCTAGAAAGATTTCCTTTCAGAGAATGAAAAATATGATCACATGATTACTTACATAGGTAATTGTGATATCTACCCAAATGACATGAGAGAACTACGTAAGAGATTTTAAAAGTGACATTGTTAAGGTTTTTTTTATATCAAGGTATGTGGATCATTATGTTTTTTTTCCAAAGAATTTACATATGATGAAATTTTTTAAATACTACATCACTCTAATATTATTTCTCTTACATTCTCCTAGGTTATAATTCAAAGCATCATAGGTACTAAAATTCATGAAACTCTTGTTTTTTTTCTCTAAATAACTAAAAATCCCAAGTGTGCTACTCTTAATATTCAAACTTGCACTATTGTTAAGACTACTTCCTTTAATTTTTATTGTTACTTCATAAGTAAGCTGACTATGAGGTTGACTTGAACCATTATTAACATGCTAGTGTAGTGTTACCTATTTGTATTTAAGAAGCATAAGGGGCAGAGTTGGTATAAGGCCAAGTTTGCTAATGTCTAGTGTCGTGCCCACTACTAGGTTCTCATCCTATGTTGGCCTTAGGACATGGTTTCCCATTAGTTCATTTGATTCTTTGCCATTCGTAATATCATCCTACATTGCATCCAACCTACTACTTGGTAATCACATATCTCTCGTAACCTCACTCCAGTGTGTTCATTAGACCTCATGGAGGTGCATTGACTACCACTCTTTATTGAGCTATATTTTATCATCAACCCTTTGTTTCACAACCATATGCTTACCAACTCACCTTTCCCATTGAAATTATCCAACTCTCTCATCCTCACTTCACTACTCTCTTCCTAGTTAATCTAATTTTGTAGCTCCTCATTGCCTTCTTCATTTTCTCACATCACGTTCAACCACCATGCATTAGTTATCTCCACTTCTTTAAAACTTATTCAACTTTCTTTTTAGCTTTTGTGTCCTTCATAGCCATTTAGTACTTTGAACTCTCATATTTTCCAACCCCATTTTAACCCATTACTTAATGCAAATTTTTACACCACCATACCATAATAAAAAATTTAGTAGGAAACAAATTGTCCTTCATGAAAAATCCTTGTAGAGTTTGTGTTCAATAATATCTCTCAAAAGCCCTTCTCATTAGCTTTTGAGTAAAACTAGTTCATGGGATTTTTGTTTTTTCGAATATCAAAATTTTTCGTTTCCCTCGTCTATTTCCCTCGCATTGTAGGGTTTGTCCAACGAAGGAGGAGGAAGGGCGCATCCATGCTATCCCAACTTTGATTTGATACACTTGGTTGAACTCAAGAAATTGGATTCCCGGTGACTTCTATCACGGTGATTTCATTTTACAGAAGGAATTTGTTAGTTGAACTCAAGAAATTGGATTCTCGGTGCCTCCAATCGTGGTGAATTCATTTTATAGAAGGAATCTATCACTTCAAAACACTTCTAGACCATCACAACAAGGCACTCAAGAGGTTATATGTTCAATATTCCATGTAGGAAGATGAAGCCGAAGGCGTGGGTGATAATATGTTGAATATTTTGTTCATTCTCCTCTGTTCATGAGCGATTCCTACAGAAAACAAGCCATGTTGTAGCATGTCTACCATGCCCAAAATTCAAAAGTTGATGCTAAGCCAAAATAAATGGGAATTGTTCAACATATTTTAGCGATTTGTAAGAACCTTGGGATAAATATCACCAACCAATGAATTGATACATATTAGAAATAATTTATGCACATTTTAAAACCTTTCATGATTACAACCTGAGATGTCACGAGTGTGGGTGCCTCTACTACTTTTATAGTCTTCAACAATGAATTGGAATTCACCAACCGCAACATATAATCTCTCTGCAACATTGGACAATCTACCAAGAATGGCAGAACACAAGGGGGATACATTGGTGAGACAGGTATTCATTTCTTAAAACCTGTACTCATAAAACAAAAGGAAATTGGGGTGAAAGGGAGGTTTTTCTATCCTTGGCTATCTACTATTTAGATAAAACGTAATATCTATTTCTAAATTTGCAGATATCAAGTTTTAAAACTTCGAGGAATGGCTGCTCATATGCAACATGTTATGAAAACAATATAAATTGGAGTGATTGGGAGCTTTTTCTAGCCCTGTCTGTTAAGATAAAATTTTCACTAGGTATTTGAATTTGAAGAGTTTTTCTCTAGTTTCTTTGGCTCATGGATGTTTAGATGAAATATGGTATAAAAACATAATATAATTACGGTGATTGGGAGAATTTTGTAGCCCTGTATTTTTAGATAGAAATTGGTGTGTTTTTTTAAATTTATGGAATTTGGGTTTAGGAGCTTTCGTCATGGTGTTTAGATGAAATATTTTTTGAAAATAGGATGGAATGGGCGCAGTTGGGAAATTTTTCTAGTTTTGAATTTTCACTTTAACAGCTTTGGGCTATGGAAATTTAGATAAACTATTTAATGAGAATATACTAGAACTCATGTGATTGGTATCTTTTCCTAGCCCTGGCTATTTAGATAAAATTTGTAATGTATTTTCCAATTTTCATAGTTTAGGTTTAAGAGCTTTTGGTCATGGATTTTTAGATGAAATATGTAAAAAACTAAATAGAATTGGGATGAGGGGGAGTACTTTCTAGTCTTGACTATTTAGATAAACTTCACTATACATTTCTAAATTTCGAGAGATTGACTATGAAAACTTTGGGTCATAGTTGTATAGCTTAAGTATGTTATGAAAACAAAATAAAATTGTGGTGATTGGGAACATTTTCTAGCCTTGACTATTGATAAAGTTTGTTTCATATTTCCAAAATATTCAGAGACTGGGTTTAAGAGCTCTGGGCCATGGCTATAGAGATGATATGTGTTATACCTTTCTATATGTTCAGGGATTGGGTTTAAGAGTGTTTTCTTGATAAAAAAGTAGCCTTACATATGAATCAATGGATATAAGATAAGGTTTAATGAGATACCTCCACCTGTAACCAAAATTGGATATATTGTTCTAGAGTGGATAGATGAAAAGTCGAGCAGTAAAGACCTCCAAGAAGTGTGTGGTTGTGAGCTTCCAAACAAAATAATAATGCTACCTTTGTGGCTAGAGAAGGTTGATGTTGTGAAAAAGAAACTCGCTCATATTCATCCTGAAGTAATTATGTTTATGTCTAAAATCAGAAAGTTGTCTGTTCGTGATAATAATGAAGACTCGGCACTGAGCAGGGTTAATGCAATTTGTGTTTCATGAGAAACAACATTTAGAACTACCAAGGGTGAAAAAATTCAATCATTTATTCGAGACAATTTAAAAAAAATAAAATAGAAATCACTTATGGAGATATTCACTTCAACTTCTCATGGAGTTGAAACTCTAAAAATGAGTTCTTGGGATGGAGAAAATTTCATAAGGAGCAGGCACATATTTCTTCCTCCCCATCACATATTAGAGTAAAAAACCTTGACCAAAAATAAGCTTGAGGAAAATTGATTGCTAAACCACTTTCACTGGAAAGATTTACTATTTGCACACATTTGCAAGGCTTGATATATCATATGAGGTACCCCATTCTATTGGCATGCGATTGAGAGAGCCATGATGAATGAAGGAACTGATTAAATAATAATTAAATGCTTTTGATAGCATGGTAATGACGCAAGCCTGGAGCTTGCAATACCCAGGATCATCAATACTCAATGTACATAAGAATGCACCTCAACTTTTACCCAAATTTTAAACACCACTCCGTGGCATTTTCTAAATACTTTTCATCTCAATCATTTCATAAACATCAACTCACTCTTTAGATGTTCCCACAATCCATATTTCATGACAACTACGTTTTTCACATTTTCCATAAATATGCCTATACAAATGCATATTAATCTCTTACCAATAAATGTTATTCAATTTACTCTCCATCAAATATTGGTAACCCATATCGGAAAAATGATCAAACCTAGCTTTGAAGTTAGAATTATGCCATACATAAAATAAAGAGGTTTTATTAAGGTTGGGCAGGCATCACACACACCGATATGCAACTTCGTAAGGAATTACAGTTTGCACAAATGCCAAAGGTGAGCTTCCGAATATAAATTGCACAATAAATGAAGAATATATGGAGCAACGTGGGCAGGGCCACTGAGCTTCAATCCACCGGCACTTCAACCTCCATCTTCAATCCGGACATGCCAAGAATCTTGAAAAAAATCTTCAACTGTCAAACCACAACCTTTTGAATATCCTGCTTCCTCCAAAACATGACCCACAACTTGCTGCCGCTGCTCTTCAGAAATAAAAGATCCTGTCAAATCCCGCAACACTTCGAGTATATCTTCGAGTGTCACTTTCCCATTGCCATCTGAATCGTAAACCTTGAAAATGAATTCAATCTTTTGTTGAATACTTGCAATATCCAACATTCAAATCAACTCTTCTTTTCATCATATAACGTAAACAATATCAGTCAAGGGTTTACCTTCCAACGCTGTATCTGACACTTTGCGTCCACTGGTTTAACACTGGTCAATGCGCTGTCTAAATATAATGTCTGCATCTTACCACTACGGTCCTCGTCATCTAACGCAGCTGAACATGGTAATCAAATGCTTATGCCAAACCAAAATCTCGCTTCTGTCAATTTTGCCCAATTCACTCTTTATGCGGAAACTTTCTTTCATATTTATGGTTGTAAAGCCCTTCCACAATAATCCTTTCTCAAACATCATATTATTTATCTGTCAGATTTTAGATGCCTCATAACACCAGAACTATGCCTTAATTCCCTCATTCATTTCATCACCAACATTCCTCACGTGTTTATACACCATCACAAAATTCTTCCTGTTAAATGCACTCTTGAGTTATCAAACTTATTTAAACCTCAATAAACTCAAATTGGGCAATCTCAACATTTTTCCCAAATCAAAATTTCAATAGTTGGCAAATTCATACAACACCATTATTATACGGAAGCCTTCACATAAATTCCATAAAACTCACCCATCACTCCCTATTCATTCAACTCAATTCAGCAACATGAGTATATGTGTTCAATATTCCATAATTTGAATAAAACCAATTAGACCATGCGCTCATGGTCTTCCCATGCAAGCATTATAACAAAGTTCTACTTTTGAACTTAATATGAACCTCAACCAAAATTTTTATGCCAGCGTTATTCAACATAATTCCATTGTATTCATATGTGCGCCCTTTTTATTTAAATACGCTGGACATGGTCAATAAACTCTACACATATGAAATCCTTCTCGCATTGACTTCATTACCACCATCTGCCAGTTCTTTTCAGTGATTTAATACATATCAGAGCAATCACTCAAATATCATTTAGGAATACTTCCAGCGTTTACACAATTCATCGAATTCTGGCTTTGTTTAAAATCGAATATCAATAAATAACTGCTTACCTTTCAATGTGGATCAGACCTGCTCTTCAATTCTGCGCTATCAATTCATCTGATTAACATAAAACTTCTACAGTATGATTTAAGAACTGGATGACATTAACCTTGCGCTTTTAACATAAAAATCATCACTTCGTTTATTAGCTAGAATGTCAAGCAGCATCCATACCATTTGTTTTACTTGCCAACGTAAAACATTTCATTGCACCCCAAAAGAACGCTTCTGCCATCGATTTATCTCTTCACTTGTTGCGTTGTTGAATACTGGGTATTACCACTTTTAAGCAGAATGGTACACTTTCTATTGCATCGATTTCTATATACATCGACCATTTAAACCTGCGCTTCAGCTCACAAAACAAGGTTCAATTTTCATATACAACTTCAGCATTTTTATACATGGTAACAAACTATGAGTTTAAAATCTGTTAGAGCCATGAAACCGACCCAAACAGAGGCTTCAACGCCCGGATTCGGTCTTAAAACAGCTGCTTATACACTTCTCATGATTTATGCAATTTATGCAACCAAAACAGCGTGTGGTCTCCATTTAAATTCGATTTGATACTGCACGCATCCAAACTCAGCACTATATATATATATCACATCAAATGTCAATGTAATACTACCTCATCGAATTTTCCACAGCTTGGAAAATCGAATTTCATTGTAAACGCTGTCACCTGCGCCCTTTTCGACTTTGAACAGGGATTTTAACATTCCACCATGCATGCATCGAATAGCAATTTCTGCTATCGATCCCTCCAGACTTCAAAAGTTTTACACTGTAGACTTGTATTAAAACGCTGATGCTCTCTTTCATTTGCAATTAATCGAATTCAAACTGATATAACAAAACCATTCGAAAGCACATGCTTAGATAACAATTTCTATATTAAAATCAATCCTTTTAACTTTGTCACATAAATCGATTCCACCATTTCTTTGATTGCAGGATTCCATTAATCGATCTTTCCAATAATTAATTCCTCAACCATATATATATACATTTAACCAGAAAATACTATAGCTTTCGCAACCAATCTCCAAATGTATATATATCAAAACAAGATTACTTACAGACTTTGTTTGGCCTGATATTTCAGATTGATGGCCCTTACAAAATGCCAAAGGCATACAGCCTTGGCTATTCAAGTCTTCTTCAACCACTCTCACTCACACTCACTCATGGTTTCTCTCACAAAAAGCCCTCCTATTTATACAATTTTTAAAAATCATTACATTAAATGCTCAATCCCTTAAAATCCTTAACAAACCCCTAAATTTCTCAACATCCCTAAAGGATAGGTTTTTATCCCTAAAATCTTTCAATTTATTAAATTTCCTCATATCCTTTTATTAATAAAAAGATATTTACATAAATCCTCACCTTCTCCTATTTAATTCAAATTAATTAATAAAATATTTAAAATCATCACACCCCATATTTACAAATTAATATTATCACACCCCATATTTACAAATGGAGAAAAAGGTCTTGATGCTCCTGCATCAGACTCCCCATGTAAGAAAATTCATGACCACCTGGTCATAAGTCTGGATATCTCCTCCTGGATCCCAAATTTTATTTTGTAATCTTCCCGTGCTTGTTGATTGCTTCACTGCTGTTGTCATCTGCTGTTGTCTTCTAGGTTTCCATATTTTGTGTTGTAGTGCTCCACCTGCTCTGCTTTTGCAATCTTTCGCTGTCATTCTCTTGTTGTCGCTCCTTTTCTTTCTTTCGGCTGTCTTTCTCTGGGATGGTTTTACCATTAACCTCCTTATCAACTCAATTTATTTGTCTAGTATGTCCTCTGTCTGTTGATTGTTTCCAACATATTCAATAAACCATGTTGCTCTTGCTGTCACTATGGATGTTGCGGCCTCCCAATATTTCTTTCCCTCTGCAACATTCCTTTGCTTGTCACCTGCAATTTTATCTGCCATTTCTTCTTGATTATCATTTATGACAACTGCTTTGTCATCCTTCTTCAGCAATCTATCCTGGACATCCTTCAGTAGATGTTCTTCCTCTTCTTCTTTCAGTTGACTATCCACCTGTTCCAAATATGTTCTAGTGTCTGCAACAACATCTTCAATCATAAGACAATCATTATAAAAAAAATAAGGCCTCTGTACCTCTTTTCCCTTTAGCAACACTTCAGTATGTTGCGTTGATTTCTCTTCTTCTGTCAGCATATCAGTACGCTGATCTAAACTCAAAGAACTCTTGAGACTGTCAGCTAGTCTCCACTTCTCATCAGCTATCTCAATGATGTCTTCCAGCAATTGTCCACTGTAGTGAACTGATTCTTTCCCAGCCTCTGCTTCAAAACTTTCATCTTCTGGAAGGTATTCTTTCACATCTTTGTCAGCTTTAAAAGACTGTCTATCTTCTTCCAAACCTGCAATCACACACAAATCATCAGTTTTAAAATCACAAGACCTTACGGTCTTGTTTGATGCTTCAGTCATCAAATCTTCGGGCTGCTTTGAATCATTCATATGATTCAACTCCTCTAGCTCTTCATCACTTTCAAAAAGTAATGGTCCACTTTCTGGGTAACATATCGAAACTTCAACATCTTCTTCAGCATCTTCCTTTTGCTGTAGCTCAACTGTTTCGAGCTTCTCTATCCTCTGTCTGGCATCAATAACCTGTTCAAGTTTCCTTAGTTCCTTTATCAACTGCATATTTACCTGATGATTCCACTTCTCTTGTAGCCTCTGCCATCTCAACTTCTTTCTCATAACATAACCACGCTTCTGGTCTTCCTCATTTCTTTGCAACATCTCCATTAACACCTCAAGCTGAACTGCTATCTCAGCCTTCTCCCTCTCATATTCCTCTTTGCTTAATTGTCTCTGTATGCCAACTGCCTTGGCACCCTTCTCCTTTTGTCTTCTGCTGTGGTTTATTTCAGAACCTCTATGACGACTGTCACTAGTCATCATCCTTTCCATCTCTATGAGTCCCTGACTCACTTTACTATGAGTTTCACTAAAGCCTCTTCAACAGCAAGTCCTGTCCTGCCGCCACTTACCTCACCAAGCCCTCCTCACTCGGTCTTTGGGCAAGCAATTGGTTCTATCTCTGGAACCTCCTTTGAGCACTTCCCTTTGCTCTTCCTGGGCTTCAACTCATCTGCCTGTTCACAACTGTCTTCCTTATCCAATCTCTATTGGATTTCCTCAAGGTTCTGCCACCTATGCTTTCACCAGTTTTCTGTTAGCAATTTTAAACATGTCTTCTATGGATTTTCCTTTTGGGAGTTGCAAAAATACTTCTGCTTTAATGCAAAGACTACAATCTTCAAATTCAAATAAACCCATATCACCTTACCTTCAAGATCTCAGTCTGATCTTGTCTTTCCATTTACCTGTACTTCAATTTCATCTTTGTGCTTCCTCTGCAAAATTTTACTGTCAATCAGATTTTAAAATCTGATTCTCTCTTCCAACCTTCTGGCTTGCTCTGGCAAACTTTTAGTCATTTTCAAAATAACAATTTTCCTTGTCAAAGTTTGTCATAATCATCACTCATTCATTTTTATCAAGAAATTCAAACCAAAATTAACCACACCCAATACCTGCTCAATTCTTCAGCTGTACTCTGGTTTGCTTTGACTGTCAAATTAAAATATGACCTCCTTTGCCTTCATGCACATCTGCTATATTCCAGTTCAACAAAAACCTTCTTGTCATCATTCAGAAGATAAACATTCCAACAGAGCATTCCGGCTCTGATACCAAAAATGACGCAAGCATGGAGCTTGCAATACCCAGGATCATCAATACCCAATGTGCATAAGAATGTCTCAACTTTTACCTACCCAAACAATTTGTTCCTATGGCATTTTCAAATACTTTTCATCTCAATCATTTCATAACATCAACACACTTCTTAGATGTTCATAATCCATATTTCATGACAACTAATGCTGCTGATTTTCCATAAATATGCCATACAAGAGCATATTAATCTTCTACCAATAAATGCCAGCTATCTAACAGCCCTCCCATCAAATATTGGTAACCCATATCGGACAAATGATCAAACCTAGCTTTGAAGTTAGAATTATGCCATACATAAAATAAAGAGGTTTTATTAAGGTTGGGCAGGCATCACACACACCGATATGCAACTTCGTAAGGACTTACAGTTTGCACAAATGCCAAAGGTGAGCTTCCGAATATAAATTGCACAATAAATGAAGAATATATGGAGCAACGTGGGCAGGGCCACTGAGCTTCAATCCACCGGCACTTCAACCTCCATCTTCAATCCGGACATGCCAAGAATCTTGAAAAAATCTTCAACTGTCAAACCACAACCTTTTGAATATCCTGCTTCCTCCAAAACATGACCCACAACTTGCTGCCGCTGCTCTTCAGAAATAAAAGATCCTGTCAAATCCCGCAACACTTCGAGTATATCTTCGAGTGTCACTTTCCCATTGCCATCTGAATCGTAAACCTTGAAAATGAATTCAATCTTTTGTTGAATACTTGCAATATCCAACATTCAAATCAACTCTTCTTTTCATCATATAACGTAAACAATATCAGTCAAGGGTTTACCTTCCAACGCTGTATCTGACACTTTGCGTCCACTGGTTTAACACTGGTCAATGCGCTGTCTAAATATAATGTCTGCATCTTACCACTACGGTCCTCGTCATCTAACGCAGCTGAACATGGTAATCAAATGCTTATGCCAAACCAAAATCTCGCTTCTGTCAATTTTGCCCAATTCACTCTTTATGCGGAAACTTTCTTTCATATTTATGGTTGTAAAGCCCTTCCACAATAATCCTTTCTCAAACATCATATTATTTATCTGTCAGATTTTAGATGCCTCATAACACCAGAACTATGCCTTAATTCCCTCATTCATTTCATCACCAACATTCCTCACGTGTTTATACACCATCACAAAATTCTTCCTGTTAAATGCACTCTTGAGTTATCAAACTTATTTAAACCTCAATAAACTCAAATTGGGCAATCTCAACATTTTTCCCAAATCAAAATTTCAATAGTTGGCAAATTCATACAACACCATTATTATACGGAAGCCTTCACATAAATTCCATAAAACTCACCCATCACTCCCTATTCATTCAACTCAATTCAGCAACATGAGTATATGTGTTCAATATTCCATAATTTGAATAAAACCAATTAGACCATGCGCTCATGGTCTTCCCATGCAAGCATTATAACAAAGTTCTACTTTTGAACTTAATATGAACCTCAACCAAAATTTTTATGCCAGCGTTATTCAACATAATTCCATTGTATTCATATGTGCGCCCTTTTTATTTAAATACGCTGGACATGGTCAATAAACTCTACACATATGAAATCCTTCTCGCATTGACTTCATTACCACCATCTGCCAGTTCTTTTCAGTGATTTAATACATATCAGAGCAATCACTCAAATATCATTTAGGAATACTTCCAGCGTTTACACAATTCATCGAATTCTGGCTTTGTTTAAAATCGAATATCAATAAATAACTGCTTACCTTTCAATGATCAGACCTCGCTCTTCGACCGCGCTATCAATTCATCCGATTAACATAAATTTCTACAAAGAGTGATTTAAGAACCTAAGGACATTACCCTTGCGTTTTTAACATAAATCATCACTTTGCTTATTGGGCCTAGAATGTCACAAACATCCATACCTTTTTTGTTTTACTTCACAACGTAAAACATTTCATTGCAAACCAAAATATCGCTTCTGCCATCGATTTATCTCTTCACTTGTTGCGCTGTTGAATACTGTGTATTACCACTTTTAAGCAGAATGGATACACTTTCTATTGCATCGATTTACATACATCGATCATTTAAGTCGCGCTTCAAATTTCGTTGTAAAACAAGGTCACTAAGAAAATAACTTCAGCATTTTTATATATGGTAACAAACTATGAGCTTAAACTCTGCTTGAGCCATGAAATCGACCCAAACAGAAGCTTCAACGCCCGGATTCGGTTTTAAAACAGCTGCATATACACTTCTCATGAGTTATGCAATTTATGCAACCAAAATAGCGTGTGGTCTCCATTTAAATTCAATTTGATACTGCACGCATACAAACTCAGCGCTATATATATATCACATCAAATGTCAATGTAATACTACCTCATCGAATTTTCCACAGCTTGAAAAATCGAATTTCATTGTAAACGCTGTCACCTGCGCCCTTTCAACTTCGAACAGAGATTTTAACATTCCACCATGGCTTCAAACGCACTCATCGTATAGCAATTTCTGCTATCGACCTCAGAATTACACAACTTGACATTGCAGATTTAAAATGTATTAAAACGCTGTTGCTTTCCTCTTTTCATCTGCTATTAATCGAATTCAGATCGATATAACAAAATTATTCATGCACATATAACAATTGTTACATAAATCGATCTCACCATTTCTTTTAGTGCGGATTTCCTTTGGTCGACCTTTCCAATTATCAATACCTCAACCATGTATATACATTTACATTTAACCAGAAATAACTATGACTTCCACAACTAATCACAAAATGTATATATGTATAATCTGAAATCAAAACAAGATTACTTACACCCTTTGTTTGGCCTGATATTCAACATTTGGCCCTTACAATTGCTGAAGGCTTACAGCCTTGCTGTTCAAGCCTGCTTTCAGCTTCACACTCTCTCACAATCTCTCATGGTTTCTCTCACAAAAAGCCCTCCTATTTATACAATTTTTAAAAATCATTACATTAAATGCTCAATCCCTTAGAATCCTTAACAAACCCCTAAATTTCTCAACATCCCTAAAGGATAGGTTTTTATCCCTAAAATCCTTCAATTTATTAAATTTCCTCATATCCTTTTATTAATAAAAAGATATTTACATAAATCCTCACCTTCTCCTATTTAATTCAAATTAATTAATAAAATATTTAAAATCATCACACCCCATATTTACAAATTAATATTATCACACCCCATATTTACAAATGGAGAAAAAGGTCTTGATGCTCCTGCATCAGGTAACATCTTTTAATACAAGTTATAACCCCTTTTATATTCTTCTAGGTAGCTAAAATGTCATTTTTGACGGACTGAAATATCTTCATGGATATAGGCACATAAAGAAATTTGTAGTAGAAAAATTACTAGATGGTTAGTGAAGAAAATACATTGCACTTCTAGCATTAAAAATTCCCTTGTGGATCTTTAAGAATGTTAGGGTGACATATTTCATGGCTAGGCCTGCATTGAAAGATGGATTTGTTAAAGTTCTTGACTATTATCTTTTCGAGGAGTTCCATTTTAGCAAATAAAAAAAATTAATTCAATGAATACTATTCATAGGTCAATCTCAAAATCAATACCCCAAGTGAACACATCACAACACATGCCCAACAAAAAATCCTAGGCAATATCTTATAGCTCCCTCCAGTTAGTGGCTTCTGCTCTAATGCTTTTCTACTATCAATTGTCAACCTGTCCTGCTGACTTCAATCCCAAGAAGTCAATCTATACCAAAAATGGCTTGAAATCTCCCTTGAATATTATATATTTAGTTCTAACATTAAGCTATAGCCATTTCTAATATCTATAAAGACATGCCTAAAATTCAACTATTTGTGTTGTAAGGAGTTTGCAAACAACAAAGAAGATTTACATTCCCATGTTTTTTAGACATTTAGCAGGCAAAGCTAAGGGCTCAAATGTAAATCCATGTTGCTTAGCTTTGTATGTTTAGCTACGTGTGGTCTCACTATGGCTTGGTTGGTCTAAGCTAGTTTCACTCTGATTCAAAATCCTTGGTGGTAATGTTGAGTACACAAACAATACAGCCTCAACAACAAATCAGGCAGTAACTTAAAAGGGAGTAATAATTTATCCATCATATTTATATACAGAGTTCAACCCTTTGAACCTCAATTAGTTTCATGCCACAGTGACTTATAAAAAATAAAATAGAATCACTACACCAAATATGTATATATCAGGAGAATTTTCCGAAATAATTTAGCTATTTGCAAGAACTATAAGATAGAAATCATTGACCAATGAATTGATATAGAGTAGAAATAATTGATGCACATTTTAAACCATAGTGCCATTCTGAGATACATCCCCTTCTTGACAAATTCCTTTTTTTGAAAAACTGAATATTATGATTTATAATCTTGAAACTTCCTTTGTGCTAGTTGGCTTGGTTGTATTATTCCATTATTAGTCCCTGGAACTTTCTCCTATTCCATTATCTCTTAGCATCTACGCAGGACTTGAATGGGATTATTGTAGATTAAATTTATAGATAGAGTACATTACTCATCCTCCGGTGGACCTTGGAGCTATGATGGATTTGTACAAGGAGCACTTCATGCATACATAAGGTTTGGATGCATGCTCCTGGTTTTTTTCTTGGCCATTTTAAGGTCTTCTATGAGAGAAACAGAAACATAATCAGCCCCAACCTTGCAAGTACGACATGCTAATCTTATCTGAAGTTTCAGTTATATGAAATTGCGGTTATAATGAAATTGCGGTTATAAGGAAAGACAGTTTGGAATTGTGAGTTTTGGGAATTCTTCAAATATGTTAATTTTTCCTATGATATTTAGCAGAGGATAATCCCACAATGTGGAATTTGTATCTCCATCTCCGATAGTGTTTACTATTTTCGCTGAATTGGGTATATCTTCTCATATAAGAAGAATACCCATTTTGTGTATCTATTGGAAGAGGTAACAACAATATTGCATTTGTTTTTAATGCTTCTTTCTTGGTTCTTGTTTGGGTTTTCTTGATTTTGTGAGTTTCTGTTTCCATTTTGTTACTCATTAGGGAAATTTTAAGGTCTAAAATGGGCCTCCTCAGAAAAATGTAAAACCAAGATAAACTTTATAAGAACCAATAGGATTCAAGATGATGATGTCAACCATGGGGGGATGATTCATCATTTTTTAAGTAAAAGGGTAAAAAGATTAAAAAATAATAAAATAATAAAACTACTTTTCAACTCGTATTTTCTCTTATCTCCAAAAGTTTTTACTCAAATTTCAAGCAGGAGTACACGTTGGATGCAAAATTTAATTCCTCATCCAAGGATTACCCATGTTGTATAATTTTATGGACCTTGCTACACGAAAAATGAGAATTACATGAAAAAAAATGATTACAAACATGTTTTTCATGTATTTCTCATTGTTCGTGTAGCAGGGTCTATCAAAAGTATTCAAAATGGATACTCCTTGGATGAGGAATAAAATTTTCCATATAATGAGTATTCCTGCTCGAAATTTGAGTAAAAAATTTGGGAGATAAGTTGAAAATACGAGTTGAAAAAGTAGTTTTTTTCTTTTTTACCTCTAAAATTGGATGATTTAATCAAATCTTATATTATTATTTTCATTATTATTTTATAATTTCCTTACGAGGCCCATTTTAGACCTCAAAATTCCCCTAATGTGTATGAGGTCATCAAAATATTATTTATTTTGTCTTTGCATCTTCCCTTTGTAAGCTATGCTCTGCATCTTATTTCGAAGTTTTTTGAATTCATTCAAGTAGAATCTAATGGATCTTCAAAACTAAGTTGATTGTGGTAGTAGGAAAAATTCAATTTTGAGAGAAACCATTATTTCTGCATATGGATGGCACTACCATTGAATCAAGTCATTGTTAGCGCATATGGATATGGTTCCTCAACCTGTGTATAAGTAACTTGTTTTGAATCGACTTTGATCCCATTGGATACTGATCATTACTCCCTTCCATGAGAATGGTGGTTGCCTAACAGTCGTATTGTGTTGGGTGTTTGATTTGATTTTCATGTTTCAAATTGTAAGATTGGGGGTTTGGTTTCATTGGAATATTTCAAATATGCCATTGGTTTTGAATTTACAATTGGATCTACATTGTTATGTAGGGTGGTCATCTGAGTATATTTTTTTGTTCATAAGGGACAATGAATTTATTGGGCTCTAACAGAATGAGTTCTGCAATATGCTGCATTTTTGGAATGATACTGTTGTTGGCATCTTTTTTCTTCTAGGCTTCTCTCAAATTGTTCCAGAAAAATATCGCTTGCAGCAACTGCACATTGTACAATGGGCATCTGAATAAATTTGGTGCTCTCAAAAGAAAAATATTTTTTTGGGAGCTAGCCTATTGAGTTATGAAATATGCCCCATATCATTTTCAGACTTCGGTGATATTTTTGTTGGTGTTCTTTCTATTCTAGGCTCTTATCACATCATTCCAGAAAATATATGTTTGCATCTACTAGACAAAATTGTAAATGCATTTTTTCCATGTATTGATGAATTAGCCTGAATGATTATTTTTTTCTTGATTGCTATGATATTGTTCAAAACCATAATCATGTACATCACATTATTGTTTAATTCTCATTGTTTTTTTTCCCATCTATGAGATTTCTGTACTAGCATTGATGTCTATCATCATCATGTGCTACCGTTAAAGGTTTTCATGGGTTGATTTATGCAGGAGGATTTTAGTAATTTGGCATTAAATTTGCAAGAAATTTTGTCTTTGGGACTTTTACGCTTGAGAACCAGATGGCATACAAAAATGATTTTGAGATAGGAAACAACGCTGACAATAGAGATGTGAAGAAGCATATTTTAGAAAAAAGAAGTAGTCAACGTAGCAGATCAAAATACAGTCATCCTAGTGGTAAAGGGGCAAAAAGTGCAGATGTTCACTCCTTCCAAGGTAGTTCTCTTATTGCAATAATTTGTACATATATTTTTGCCTTGGGGCCTATAGAGTTTGGATTCTATGTAAGATATTTCTTTTATTTCTTAGTTTGCTTCTCGACCTTTGTCTTGAATACCTTTCAGTGTTCAAAACAGGGAAGGGTTGATTAAATTCCTCATGACTATGGAAAAATAATGTTGTAACAGGTTGAATATTCATTGGCTACTCAAAATGGAATCATTGATGATCTTGATTTAACCTTGTCTCAAGTATGTTTTAACTATTAGATGATTTTTAAGGGCATGCCTTTTAGTTATACTTTTAGGATAAGTACATAGACGATATTACATCTCTTAAGAAATTCATTGACCTATTTAATATATATTTTTGTGCATTTACTATTTTCCAATACAATCAAGTCCATAAGTTCTTAATGCTACCACAAAAAATTTCAATTGTTGCCTATTGGGTTAAAGTGATTAATATTTCCCAACAGGACTACAGAAAGGCCCATTGTGACCTAAAACATGATGAATTTTGTGTCAGTTCTCTTTATTGGGATCCTTATCAAACGTGGGAGCCACTATGGGTGCAATAGAAAGTGGACATGTTACTGATTATATTGGACAGAAAGGCGTAAGTTCCCTTAATACTATGTATATCAAGTTCCAACCCTTTCATTTCTCAAGAAAACTTGGATTTAGCTTAATTACTATTTTTTGATTTTGATATTATAAATCTTTATTTCATATATATCAGCTTGTTATGGGGACAATCCATGTAGTCCCCTCATTTATGTGGTCTTAATAAGATTTTTTTTTCCCCTATAGATTTCATCTTTTTCATTCAGTTTAGTAGGATTAATCTCTTCTATGTTTGTATGCAGACATTATTAGTGGCTGCCATTACAAATATTTTTGGGTGGCTTGTCATTTTTTTTGCAAAGGAAAGTTAAACTACCTTATATAAGGGTCTTTTCTAGAAATTAAATAGTTTCTGGTTCATTTGGATTCTAAATTGGAAGCCAATTTTTTATTTGATCTTGCTATTGTTGCAATATTCTTTATTTTTATACTAGGGAAGATAGTTGGGTCCATATCATTTTTTGTAAGTAAGAAATTTCTCACAAGGTTGGTAAATGGCTATTTATCTTTGTTTTCAAACTAAGGAATGTGAAATGAGTCATTGGGGTCGTTGGAGAAAAATATAAAAAAACTGTGAGAAAATATTTTGGGTTTCTTGTACCTGAGGAAAGGATGGATAGAGGGATTTTTTTTCATGTGCCTTCCACTTTGCAAAAACAATATTGTGTCTCGCAACTACAAAAACCCATATTTTCATTGTTGTCACGTGACTTTAAGTTAATAGTGAGAAATCAAAATCTTTCTTATATAGGTTACAATAAAGTTGATTCAATCCACTTTATGAATGTGAGATAGACCAAAATACACACTAAAGTGAAATAAGACATCAAACACATAAAATCAACTAAAGTCCATTTGACTTTATTAGAGCCTAAATCTAGTACCTAATTGACCATTATTGAACGATGAAATAATATTTACTTTAATACCCCCCCTTAATGTTCAATCTACTAACTACACCAAGCTTATCCCAAAATTTACATATTTTTTAGGACCCAAACCCTTGGTGAGAATGTCTACAGTTTGATTCTTTGTAGGAAAATACTACAATTAAATAGATCCATCTTCTGCAAGCTATGTGATGAAGTGGTAATATACCTCAACATGTTTGGTATGCTCTTCAAAGACCATATTCTTGGCAAGTTTCATCATGCCTTTCTTCTCACATCACAGGGGTGTTGGCTATGTTTGTTGCATTTCAATGCATCCTCTTGAGCCAAACTGCCTAGCATGCTTCTTTCACTACTCCTTGATATTTTTCTTCTATTGACAAAAGGGCTTCCGACTTGTGCATGCTGCTTCTTGCTAGTCCATGTGACTGCACCCATGCCAAGTCTAACAACATATCTAGAAGTGGTTTTTATATTATCAAGAGAACCTTCCCAATCTTAATCTGTATACCCACACAGGCTAGGGTCTTTGCTTTTATTTTAGATAATTCCAAAGTCAAGTGTCCCTTTCTCATATCTCTGCACTCACTTTGTTGTTGTCTAGTGCTCTACCTTTGGCATCATCATGAATATGGAAATGAAGCTCAAGACGAAGCTCAAATCAGGTCTAGGGACTCTAAGATATATCAAACTACCAACTAGTTACATGTACATTGACTCATTGACTTCCTTAGAGTCAGTTTTGGTTGAATGTTTCAAACCCTTTATCCATAGGTGTAGAGGATACTTTGCAATCTGTCATTCTAAACTTGTCCAATAAAATCCTGACATATTTTTTTTGTGAGACAAAAATGTTGTTACCTATTTTCCAAAATTATACAACCAAACAGTGGTGTGGGAGGCCTAGATCTATCAAGTCAAAAAAAATTCTCATATTGGATTTCATTTTTTATTGAACTTGCCTCACTATGTATGATAATGATATCATCTACATGTATGAACATAAATATGATATCATTACCAACTCTTTTCATATACATGTTGGAATCTGAAGCGCTCCAATGGAACCTGTAATAGATTTGACAAGAAAATGTATAGAAATGGAAAATATGCCCAAGAAATAACACCATAGAAGATAAAACTTCAGATCTTCATTAATATCCAAACCCTTGAGGTAGGGCAACACCATACATTCACTCCTTAAGGAAGGAGATCACTCCACAAGCCATATGCTTGCCCATACAATAATCCTTCACATCTTTCAATGGAGAGACTCTAGCCTCTATATAGGTTTCATACATGCAATACCATGGGTAGTTACCATGGGTATCTCAATACCATACATCCAATACAATGGGCTTATCACTTTATTCCCTAACTACATGTAGTCCCTTACATGATGTGGGTTAACCACTTTATTTATTAACTATGGCCCAATTATTTATCATTCTTATATTATTACATCATATTATTCCCTTGGATACCTCCCTTTGTACCCTATATTATCCCCCCTAGGTATACTACATTACACCCCCCTTAAACATGTTTCATCCCCGAAACATAAGAAGAACACAAATAATAAGATATACTCAAAAGAGTATTCCACTGGTACCATTCATGTGCATCCAACCATCCCAAAGAAAGGTGAACACTCGATCTAGTCGTTGTCTCGCTCGCTTGAGATTGAAGTGGGTTCTGGTGGTTCTTTTGTGTTGATGTGTTGTGGGTGGATCGTCGCACCTCTCTATGTGTCATCCAGGGGTTGTTGTCCTTGTTTCTAATTCGTTGCCACCTTGTTGGTTGTTGTCTTGCTGGGTGATGTGGGTGGTGATATGTTGAAGCTTTAGCTGATGGAACATCTTTCATTAATCCCTCCATTATTGGTGATGGAGTGGTGTCAGGTTCTTTTGTTGGTACTTGCTTTGATGTCTGTGTTTGGCTGTCTACCATCAAAGGCTCATCATCTGATGTGTCTGTCTCATTAGATATTTTTCTGCTTTTGCCTCCCCGGTCTCTGCATGGTTCTTAATGCAAATATCGTGCAATGTAATTTTCTTCTTTTTATACCAGAGTTTCATGAATTTCTTTTGCACATTAAAATTGACAGTACCAACGGATTCCATCCAAGGGTGTCCTAAAACAACGTCCACAACATCCATATCTGAAGCATAAAAATTAGAATGCAACACATACTTATCCATAGAAATCTTCAAATCTTTATAAATTTGAACATCTTCATTATCAACCTGTGTGTTTTCAAGATGCTTTGCTGGAACTTGCAATTTTTTTGCCAAATTCACATTGATACAATTATGCTTGCAACTAGGAATGATAGACACAATGATGTTCTCTTTCTGAATACTTCCATGAACCTGTAATATGGAAATATTAGTATAAAATAAGTCTTTATGGCTCTTACTATCCTTCTTTCCGGCTTGAGACCACTTGTCCAAAAGGACTTTTTCAAGTTGTTTCTCAGGAAGTTTCCTTACTGAGCTGTCAAGTGAGGTCCACCATTTATTTGCCTCATCTTTCATATCAAGCCCTATGGTGCCTATCCAAAATTTTCGGTAGTGATCCTTGTGATATTGTAAAAAATCTTCAATAGTAGGACCATCATCTTTTCTTGTAAACTTCATCTTGCGAGAATCCATAAAATAAAGTAAGGGTTTTGAAGAAAATCACTTACTTTGACAAAAATTTAAAATGGACATTACTCGGTCAATATAACTCAGAATCCTTAATATAACCTGTTTTCGAAAATGGAATAGCCATTCTTCATCTAACCATATTGCTGAAATCCCGATCTAGGCACTCTGGAAACACAGATTTGCGCTGCAACTGCCCCGGCGTCATAAAATTTCTGAAAAAATGGTTGATTTTAAATCAGTGATAACTCCCTCATCCAGACTCCGATTCGACTGATTTTTTTTTTGAAATTGGGTATTTTTCTGTAAGGAATCCAGATCTGATATTTATTTCTGAAAAATTTTCACCAAATTTTCCAGATCTGCTCTACAAACTCGCCGCCCAAAAATTTCTTTGGCAAGAATTGAAAATGGACATTACTCGGTCAATATAACTCAGAATCCTTAATATAACATATTTTCAAAAATTTAATAGCTATTATTCATCTAACCGTATGGATGAAATCTCGATCTAGGCACTCTGGAAACATAGATTTGTGTTGCAACTGCCCTGACGTCACAAAATTTCTGAAAAAATGGCTGATTATAAATCAGTGATAACTCCCTCATTCGGACTCCAATTCGACTGATTTTTTTTTGAAATTGGGTATTTTTCCATAAGGAATCCAGATATGATATTTATTTCTGAAAATATTTCACCAAAGTTTCCATATCTGCTCTACAAACTCGCCGCCCAAAAATTTCCTGCAAAAAAATGAAAAAACAAATCTCCAAACTCTGCCCAAGAAAGTGCTCCGATACCACTTGTAATAGATCTAACAAGAAAATGTATAGAAATGGAAAATATTCCCAAGAAATAACACCATAGAAGATAAAACTTCAGATCTTCATTAATATCCAAACCCTTGAGGTAGGGCAACACCATACATTCACTCCTTAAGGAAGGAGATCACTCCACAAGCCATATGCTTGCCCATACAATAATACTTCACATATTTCAATGGAGAGACTCTATCCTCTATATAGGTTTCATACATGCAATACCATGCATCCAATACAATGGGCTTATCACTTTATTCCCTAACTATATGTGGTCCTTTACATAATGTGGGTTAACCACTTTATTTATTAACTATGGCCCAATTATTTATCATTCTTATATTATTACATCATATTATTCCCTTGGATACCTCTCTTTGTACCCTATATTATCCCCCCTAGGTATACTACATTCGAAGCTCAAATCAGGTCTAGGGACTCTAAGATATATCAAACTACCAACTAGTTACCTGTACATTGACTCATTGACTTCCTTAGAGTCAGTTTTGGTTGAATGTTTCAAACCCTTTATCCATAGGTGTAGAGGAGACTTTGCAATCTTTCATTCTAAACTTGTCCAATAAAATCCTGACATATTTTTTTTGTGAGACAAAAATGTTGTTACCTATTTTCCAAAATTATACAACCAAATAGTAGTGTGGGAGGCCTAGATCTATCAAGTCAAAAAAAATTCTCATATTGGATTTCATTTTTTATTGAACTTGCCTCACTATGTATGATAATGATATCATCTACATGTATGAACATAAATATGATCAGGTCTAGGGACTCTAAGATATATCAAACTACCAACTAGTTACCTGTACATTGACTCATTGACTTCCTTAAAGTTAGTTTTGGTTGAATGTTTCAAACCCTTTATACATAGATGTAGAGGAGACTTTGCAATCTGTCATTCTAAACTTGTCCAATACAATCCTAACATATTTTTTTTGTGAGACAAAAATGTTGTTACCTATTTTCCAAAATTATACAACCAAACAGTAGTGTGGGAGGCCTAGATCTATCAAGTCAAAAAAATTTCTCATATTGGATTTCATTTTTTATTGAACTTGCCTCACTATGTATGATAATGATATCATCTACATGTATGAACATAAATATGATCAGGTCTAGAGACTCTAACATATATCAAACTACCAACTAGTTACCTGTACATTGACTCATTGACTTCCTTAGAGTCAGTTTTGGTTGAATGTTTCAAACCCTTTATCCATAGGTGTAGAGGAGACTTTGCAATTTGTCATTCTAAACTTGTCCAATAAAATCCTGACATATTTTTTTTGTGAGACAAAAATGTTGTTACCTATTTTCCAAAATTATACAACCAAACAGTAGTGTGGGAGGCCTAGATCTATCAAGTCAAAAAAAATTCTCATATTGGATTTCATTTTTTATTGAACTTGCCTCACTATGTATGATAATGATATCATCTACATGTATGAACATAAATATGAGATCATTACCAACTCTTTTCTTATACATGTTGGAATCTGAAGCGCTCTAATGGAACCCATGTTCATCCAAATACTTATCAGTCTTGATATACCATGCCCTAGGTGCCTAATTCAAACCATACAGATCCTTCTTCAGTCTATAGACCAGATGATCCTTCCCTAAAACCTGAATACAATATGGTTGATACATGTAGACTTCTTCCTACAAATCTCCATTAAGAAAGGCAATTTTAACGTCCATACAATGGGCTTTCCAGCCAAATTGTGCTAGCATGGATAGAACAATTTGGATGGTTCTCATATTTGTTGTAGGAGAAAAGGTATCCTCATATTCAATGTCTTATTGCTAAGAAAACCCTTATGCAACCAACCATACTTTGTACTTGTAAAATGTACCATTTTCCTTGTACTTTATATTGTATATTCCTTTGCAGCTAATAGGTTTCTTCCCTAATGGAAGTGATGTGAGACCACAAGTATGATTTTTCATCAAAATCTCATATTTGAATACCATAGATCTTTCCCAATTCGGTCTCCCTTGTGCTTCCTCAAACATCTTAACTCATAGATTTCCTTAACATTGACAATGAGAGAAAAGTTGACTATGTTCTTTGTTTTCTCTTTCTACTCAATAATCATCCATTGATCATTTTTCTTACTCAAACATATCTAACGGTGTTGTGCCATTACTTGGGTATCTTCTTATGATCCTCCTCATCCAAGTCAGTATTGTCACCATGACCTGGGCCACATATATCTAAATCATAAATTACTAGTCCAGGAGGCTCATCATACTCAAAATCTTCCACCCCCCTTCAAGTGCAGCTACCTAAAGCTTGACACCTCAATCGTCAACCCCTTCTAGCTTCTAAATAATTCAAAACTTAGAAGAAGTTTGGAAAGGTCTAACCTCCTCATCAACAACAACTTCACTATTGAAGCTTACCCTATCAATGTCAATATCAATCAACCTATAAACCTTATAGTGTTGTTGTACCCTATAATCATTAGCTTTGCTCTTTGGTTCTAATTTGGTTATCTTCTTAGCTAGAATCCAAGTGTAGGCAATAGAACCAAAAACTTTAAGATGACTTACTTGGACTTTCTTTCAAACCATGGTTCTTTGTGACCTTCTAGGGAGATCTATTCCAATGGTATACTATTTTGAACATTTCCTCCGCTCAAAAAATATTTGGAATAGACTTCCTTTGCAACTTACACCTAGCCATCTTTGTGATAGTATAATTTTTGCTCTCAACCAATACATTTTGTTGTGGAGTGTAAGGTGTAGTATATTGTCTTTGGATCCCATGTTTAGCACAAAATTTATTGAAATATTTTAAGTAGAATTCTCCACCAGTATCATATCTAAGAGAGGCAATATGAAAACCTAACTGTTTCTCTATTAATTCTTTAAACTTTTGAAATTCATTAAACACATCATATTTTAATTAGAGAAAATATACTCACATTTTTCAACTGAAATAATCAACAAATAGAAGGAAGTACCTAGCACCAGCGGTTGATTTCATGTTCATTGGTCCACATATGTTTGAAAGTACCAAATTAAGGACCCTCTACGCTCTCGAAATGTGTCCTTCATAAAATGATATTGAATGTAGCTGCCCTGCCTGACAAGCTTTGCAAACTTTGTGGATCTTCTACAGAATGGTCAGAAGTCCATCTACTAGTTTCTCTCATGCCAACTGAGAGAGATAGGTCAAGTTGAGGTTACCTTACCTATGATGCCATAGGGGTGCTAGATTTTAAAATAACAATTACCTTTAACTTACAATTTCTAATAAGATCAATATTCAAACATCTTAAAACAGTGAAAGCTAAGAGATTCATCTAAAATGGATCATTATAATCTTGGACATAGAAATCACCCATCGTTGCATAGTTTCCCAAAAGGTCAAAAAACTTCAATTTTATATTGAACCTACCACTTATTTTGAGGTTCAAATCCTAAACCATAAAATTCTGAAGTGAAAAGGTGAAATAAGAAAGGTACAAGTCACTATAGGAGATCAATGTTTCTTTTCAAATTTCTTCTGCCTTCAACTAGATGGAATGATGAGATCCTAGAAGTTTAAAGTTTAGTGTTTTCAAACCTTAGGAACATATGACATGAATCATATGAAATGTTTATTTCCTTAAAGCATGAGGGTGGAATGATTAAGTTAAATTTTCTTTAACACAATCCCTCTAGATTTGTCTCTTCCAATGTGAGGGCACCCACTCTCATAAAGGACATGTTGGGAGTTTAAACTTTAGTTCTTTCAAAACTTGTGCACATATGACATGAATCATATGAAATTTCTATTTCCATTAAGCATGAGGCTAGATTGATGAACTTAAATGGTATTTAGCACAATCCCTCTAGATTTGTCTCTTCAAATGTGAGGGCACCCACTCTCATGTTCACATTTAATGATATTAGCCTTTAGGAAAAGATAAGAAAATATAAATTTGAATAATGTATGAATCCATGTGAACATGATATCCATTCACTCTTTCACACACTCAATTTGAAAACTTTGTCTCCTAAAGAACATGATTTGGGTAGTATACTAGTTGCCTCAAAAACTTAGATTCGAGTCAATTCTTCATGCAACATGATACTATGAAGTTGCTAAGTTGTTTCCTACTAATATGCTAAACTGGTCAGCATCACTTCAACAATTCTAGATGACTCTCATGGTGTTGCAATGTTATTTAATCTTACAAGTTGGCATACTTTCTTAGTCCCACAGTGTTGAAAAACTTTCCCCAACTATTAATCCTAAAGAATCCCAATTATAGGTGAACATGGATAGGCCAGCTTAACTTTTCTCACATTTCTTCCATCTCACTTAGACACTTATTTTGGGAACTCTTATACATTTACTATGTCAGTTTGCTAAGGCCTAAGACGGGAAAAATAAATAACAAGTGTGTGCAAGAAGCAACACACTTGACTAGATTGAACTTGGCCTAGTCTTATGATGGATGTACATTTTAAGGGCTTCTTTCATAATTCAAAATCACTGAAGATATATAAACTAACTATTTCATTTGTCCTACAATTCCAATAGTGCACATGGAAAGCTTCTCTACAAATATATTTTGTTGCATATCGTAGGCCTGTAAATAGACTGAGCTTGTACTAGCATAATGAAAACATGACCTGCAAGTCACCATTGTGTTTTGGTTTCTGAAGGCTGCTACATTATTGACTAACTAGTGAAGTATCAAACAGTGAATAAGTTTCAAGCTTTGGTGAAGTCATAATATATATTATAATTTTGTCTTGTAGACTGGCCACTTGAGAAAATTTTTGTAGGAATGCCTCTTATCGAAAAATAATTTCTTTCCTAAAAGGTTATGACCCTCTTGAAAATACCAGGTTCACTAGAATATTGGAAGAAAATATCTAATGCACGCATCATGCTACCAGGTTGAATCATAGTTTTACCTTGTGGTAATGATTTTCCTTATCCCCTGCTCTCATTTTCAGTCAAAAAATAGATTTCCTATATTGATGATGTTCCTACTGTAATATGACCAACTATCGGACAACTATCTCACTATATTTCTTGATAAAACGAGAAGCGTACCAAAAAAAAAGAGAAACTGAAAATGATAGTAGATATTGTAGGGTAATCAACTAAATAGGTAGTATGCATGATATTCTATTCCATAATTCACTACCTTTCCCATTTATAACATAGTTTCTACAATAATTCTACTTCATATTAGTTCTTTATGTTGCTATTTATTGAGATTGTGGCTCACATGAGGATTATAATTAGCCTTTCCATAGGAGATACATATGGCTTATGCAATTTACATACCATTGCTGTTACTCTAACTAGCATTTCCTGATAAGAAGTTACACTTGAAACATTTCATTTACTTGTTTTGGCTTCCTAATTGTTATGTATGGCATATATAATACCAGCTGCCCATTGGGATTCATACGTGACCAAATGAAAAAAACTTTAGATGTTGCTAAATGCAAAAATGTGACAGGCTAGGATTGGAGGGATTTTGTGAAAATTATAATGAAAAATAAAAAAGTGAAGGAATCCACCTCTAGTACAGTGATAGAAGGGTTTCCTATTTATAATATTCTAGACTTATTATTATTATTATTATTTCGTTTCTTTGACTTTCTCCCTGGTTAAGGTGTTTCTCAAGTTTGTCATCTCTGAATGCTAAACACGTTGCTTGATGTCTTGCAGTGGAAACACCTCACATCTTAGCATATGTCTAAGATCTAGATCTGGTACAATAGCGCAAATTGTGGAAGATTTGGTAAGTGCCTGCTACTGGAAGCCTTGCCAATATGACCCAAGTGCTATTTGGCCACAACTAGAAGGTTAGTGCATTGGGAAAAAGAGAATGTTGTGTGCATTGATGCTGCACACAAGGAATATTTTTGCAAGCCCTTTTCCCATCATGTGCAAGAGCAGTTTGCATCTGCAAGATGCACATAGATTTCTCTTTGCCCAATAAAATAACCTTCTAGTGTTGCATGAGATTCTAGCCTCTTTAGACTAAGGAACTATCTAGAACTTTTTGACTCTTGGTTTGTAGTTATCTTGTGAGTTTAATTTGATTGCAAGAATTTTTCCTTCACGTTCCTTCTGAATGTTTCTGCCATAAGCTTAGAGCTACTCGATTTTGGGGTTGTTCCCTAGATATCTCTTTGGGTTTGGACCAACCTCCTGATATGCTTGTATAATTTCTATACCTCCAGTAGGTATATCACTTATCATAGGCATTTTTGTTTCTCCAAAATGTCGTTACTCTCACAAAAGGGTGCATTGTAATTTAAGATTCTTTCTCCCACAGCTCAACATGATGTGTGCAATTTGGTCCCTATTGGGTGATTTTGATGGCTTCTACGGACTATTTATTAGAAAATGTTTCAAACCTCTTAAGAAGGAGCTACTTAGCAGTGGTTGCCTCTCTGACAATTGCTGGCATTGATTGTTCATTAGTATATTGAAAAATTCATCGCCATGGGTTTATGGTTCAATTTTATCAAGTGTCTCTTGTTTCATATTCAACACAAGATGGAGTGTGCATGCACTTAGTTCATTGGAGCAAGGGTTTCTGGCTTTCCTTGAATATTGAAAGTAAGTTACAGAAGTGATCCCTAAATATGTAGCATCATTGACAACAATAAAAGCTCCTCTTAGTGGATGTTTTCTAATCCTTCTTCTTCTGGTCCTTCCCCTTGTCATCTTCATTTGTTTACAAGGCATTAAAAAGATACCCATAAGTCTAAATTTTAGCCCAAAAGAAATTTTAATGATAATGGAAATGTTACGAGAATATTGTTATTATTACTAATGGTCTACCCATTCTAATGAGGGATGTCTTAAGCAAAGAGTTCTCAACACATATTTTAGTGGCTAAGAAAAATGAATAAGAAGGTTAAAATGATTATTGTCAACAATCCCAGTTACATAAGTGGTTGTTATGGACTTCCCAATCCATGGTGGGAATGCATCTGCTACTAAGTACGGTAATTCTAAAATTTCAAAAAAAAAAATGGAAAAACAATTCTAAGCCCAGAATTAGTCTTAATCATCATTGACTACTTCACTTTAGACAATGATGCTTTGTTTGCGAAATATTGTTGCATTATAGTTAATGGTAGTGATAAAAATCGTATTTCACAAGATCATGTGACTTTTCTTAATTTTCCTTCAAAATGTTAACCTTGGTCTAAAATTTTAGGGTTGGATGAAGGATAAGGAACCAATGCAAGTTATGAAGGTCTGTCGATTCACTTTTACTATTGATCACTCTTTGATAGTACTAAGTATGATGGCACTCTTGTTGACTACTCTGGTCTTATTCCTTGGAAGGTTTTATCAACACGATTTCCATGCAAGCTATTATACATTGTCTTGAAACTTCCATATTTTTGCACAGAAGTTAGTGTCATACTAGTGATTAATTTGAAACGGTATTTTAGTGGAAAAATTCACTGTTTTTTGGTGGAATAGTTCATAATTTAGTTTGATCTTTTTTTGCAAGTGTACTAGTCACCATGATAAATGTGTGGTTTACTTCAGAGGGTTCTCAGTTCTTTCTAGATACACTTTTCATCATTTTATTTGAATACTTCTCTAGTGATTTACCTTCATATTTTATCCCCTGCACAATTTCTCCTGAGGTCCATGTTGTTATGTTTATTGGTTGTTTCTGTGGAAACTTTTTTTTGAGGTTCTACAAGGTAAATTAAAATGCAAAAAATACTATTTTACATATCGATATTTGTTCAAGACATTCTTGTGTGATACTTGAATTTCATAAATCTAGACTTATATTTTGTTATCTATATCAATATATAAGAACATGCCCATGGATTGTTCATATTTCTCAAACTGTCAAGTTGTTACTTTCCTACTGCATTTTCTTTCATATTGTTATGTTGTGATTCAAATTTCTAGTTGTGCTTTCCAATTATTCTCCTACGTAGTATATGCTTTATTAGATTATATCAAAAAGTTATTATTATTTTATTTTTATTATGTATATTGAACATATTATTTCTAGGAACATTTGATCTTCCTAGATTTTCTTACTTTGTTGTATCTTTGCAACTTTAGGGGCATTTTGTAGTTTAAAGTCTAATTCATTAAAGGGTGCTAGCTCAATGGAAGAGCACCTGCTTTACAAGAAGGAGGTTGGTGGTTTAATTCCTTCGTACCCTGATATTCATAGGGAATGACAAAGATCAGTTTTTGGTGACAGATGCTCTTTTGACCATAAGCAATGAGCTTATGGTGACATTTTTTGACCCTCACCAAAATATGAAATTGTGATGGTCAATGAGCGCCACCATATATGCACATCAATAGTGACGACCATTAAAGGTCCATCACCATAAATATTTGTTGTTGATATGAAATGGTGAGGGACACTATTTGTCATTATAGTCCTTATTCGTGATGGACCTCGATGTCACCAATGAGTTTATGGTGATGGTCAATGAACATCGCCATATATATGCACCAATAGTGACGGCCATGAAAGGTCCATCACAAAAAAATGTTGTTGTTCATATGAAATGGTGATGGTCACTATCCGTCATTATAATCAATATTCGTGACGGACCTTGAATGTCACCACAAGGCATACTTTAGACGATGCCATCTTTGGTGAGGTTCATTTTTTTGGTAACAAAGGCTATTTTCTATCACCATTCGTCATATGAAATGGTGATGGTCACTATCTTTCACTATAAATCATTATTGGTGACAGACCTTAAATGTCACCACAAAAACTACACTTTCAGCAACGCCACCTTTGGTGATGTTCAATTTTTGGTGACAAAGGCTCTTTTGACCCTCACTAATGAGCTTATGGTGACTATTTTTTCCCTCACCAATGTCCTTTTTTCTCGTAGTGTGAGCTTTGTCGAAATGAAAAAACCCACGTACATGGGAGAGTTTAATAGATAATTTTAAGTCTTAGAGTATATTGGTTGTACATCATTTTATGTGATCCATCATGGTTGTAATAGAACATTGAAAGTTTGTAGTATTGTCTATAGTTAGAATTAATCGAGAAATGAAGTAGTTTCTAGATTTTTTTAATTATTAATGGTTTGTTGTGTTTGTTGTCTCTCATTTAAGTTATGGATTTATTTAATTTATAGATATTATTTTTGAGTAGATTGTTCTAAAGTCTAAACTAATTTGTATTCCTATATGTGTATGAGTTTTATGGGTGATTGAATGTAGGGATTTTAGTGCAGGTACTCTCTAGGTTAAGCTGGTCTCAGCTGAGAGTTTCTCATTTCCTCTTCTTACTTGTCCTCCTTTAATTTTTCTGTCGGTATGAGAACCTAAGATCATAGATTGGTGTGTTGAGGAGGATTTTAGCCTTGTATTGTTGCAATGTTGTGAAGCGGTTAGGTAATTTAGGAGTTGTTTCTGTGAGCTCCACTGGTATACAAGGCCACTTGATGGTTGTTGTTGTGATTTTTCCCTGTCTCATTTGTGGCTGAGTCGGCTTAGCCATACCATGAAAGGAGTGAAAACACTTTTGTTAGTATATTCAATGTTAAGACATGTTCAAAAGCACACTATTAAGAGGAGCATGTGTCACTATGTGAAATTTTATGGTTGTTTTTGGAGAGTGTTGTTCAATATTGGAGAGCGTGGATCACGTGGAAGAGATGTGAGAATTGTTAAAAACACCAACTTTGTTTGAGGAGTTTTTAGAGAGATGTAACTGCATTATTGTACCCACAATTTGTCTTTATTTTTTTTCTCTACATTACAGAAAGAAAAAATGAAGAAAATTTTTGTGTGAATGTATTCATAACCATTATATTTCATAACTTCATATTGAAATTATGTAATTATATACTAAGAGATATGAAAATTTCACCAAGAGGAGCATTCTTTGACTATATGAGGGAAACCAATGACTTGGAGTTGACACATGTCCCTTCTAAAATAAAAATGAAATACTCTATAATTAAATAAATAACTTTTACTCTAATGGAAAAACAAAAATACACACACACACACAAATATATATATGTTACAAAAAAGAATAGAAGCCTGAATTTTGTAAATGCTTTAAAATTGGAAGCTATTTAGGCTTTGAAAGAGAATTTTTCAAACACCCTCAAACTGATAAACTAATGTAGAAGACAAAATTTCCTTTCAACTTGATTATTGATATATTATTTCTACTTAATGATGAGTATAAGAAATTTTTAGATCTAGCTTGTGGTTTTTTGTTAGTCGCAGTGGTGTTTTAAGGATTTGATGTGCATAATGTGGTTTTAATACCTTTTAGAATTTGATCTTGAGAAATATTCTACTGTTTTTTTTTGATAGAATACATTATTTTTCTTCTCACAAGATTTTCCATTTGACAACAACCATTGGTTTCTTGGACGCCGCCCTTACGGTACCCGTGAGAAAGAGACTCTGTCCCCATGAGAATATTGATTCTCTCATCAAATAGGTGGATATGGAACTTGAAACATCCAATTCCAAGCATTGTGGCCTCGAAATTGAAAATTAAAATTCCAAGTGTCATGGCGTGGAGGTTTCCCTAGACAACTTGAAGGTCATTATTAGGTTCAATGCATGGAATTTTAAAGCTCTTTATTTTTCAAGACATGTTGTGAGAAGAAAGGGATGCTCGTCGACACCCACAAAGTGTTCCATGATGTACTAGAGGTAAATCCATCATCGTAGTAGGCCAAAGTGGGCATGGATCGTTGGTATTGATTAAGAGATCTAGCAGCATCTGTGAGATCGTATGCTTGCATCCAAAAATACAATGACAAATGTTTCCCGGTTGGGACAAAAAAAGTATTTTTGAATATTGTGGAGGAAAACATTTAAAGCCTATTTATGAAAATTGACAATATTAAATAATATTTTATTAGTTGTATGCTCTGAGTCACTATAGAAAATGTGAGATATGAATTGCAATGGTGGACAAAAATGTGTTGCGAATTACTAGACTCGTTTTCTAATATAATTATTTGTGTATGATATGCCTTGGATGAAGCATAAATTCATGAGCACCGTGGAGGGATTTTTTCTCTTAAAATTAATTGTAAATGTATCAGGGTACTACTGGTAGAAAAACAAAAAGAGAGAGATCATGAGCCATTTACATGACATTCCTTGAACATCCAATCTATTGTCATAAAAATAACTAACTCAAATCTTTTTGCCCATAAACATTGTTTAAATCTAAGCACCTAACCCATATTTCCAAAACATAGGATTTTGAGAAAATAAAAATGTGGTGATTCCGTCTCATCGAATATTTTCTTGCATATGGCTAGATTTTATAGGTTCAATTCAATAGACGACTTTCCTCAAATTTAAGAATTCATTCAACTGGGGATCTGTGATTTTCATTAAGTCTATTTGTAATCATGGTGAACCAAACAACCTCTCTTCATCTGTGTAATAAATATTTTAATTAAGATAACAGGTTCATGTCACAATTGAACTCTCTTAGCCATCATGTCTTAGAAAGTATTTCTAGCTTTCCGTGCCATTCTTGGTTCAAATAACCCATTTCATCCTATTTATTCATCCCTTTGAACTAGGAAAGTTGTACTGACATTCTATTAATTTAAATCTTTCTTTATCCTAATGGAATCACTGTTGGTTCTTTCTTATATGTCACATAAACCATTATAAGCATATGTGTATCGAATGGGTCATAGGGGGATAGTAAAATGTTGGAGACCAGAAGTATCGACAAATACGAGGAAATCAGGATGGCCTATACAAAAGGAGATGAAGTGATACAAAAGGGCTTCCATATATAAAATAAGATCCATCTTCCAAGTATTGACTTTCACACCCACCTCCTTATTGCACTTTTTCACCGCTGTTCTCTTGGAGTTCAAACCACTTATGTTATCGTTAGGTCACATATCTACTGTAGAATGAACAACAAGGCTACTATGTGGATGTCCTCTCCCTTATGGTATTTAGGCCTTACCATACCTAAAAAATTTGGTTATACAACTCAAAGGAAAGCTTAGAAGCTATTAGAAAGAAATTAGGAAGTAGGAATTAATAAGATCACCAATTTCAATGGAGGAAGCCTATTCATATGTAGATTCTCCTTGCCAACAATTCCCACCTCAGCCAACCCAAGGCTATAAATTGACACAAGGTTAAGCTAATATCTTCCTTTTTAAACAAACAACCAACAAAAATATGAAAAATGATAAGAAGACCCATCTATTAAAAGGACAAAGTTATCGAAAGAGTATAGGTTTAACAACCCATCAACATTATTTCTAAAAGGTAAGAGATACTTCCAAAACTGAAGGAAAAGGCATGCTTCCACCTCACAGAGGTTACAGGAGATTCCAAGGCCAATAACACTTACAAGAGGAGGGGGGCAGGTCGATAGAGAAAAAATTGTTATGAGAGAGAGATTATGCCTTTTTCCTCCCTTTCCCTTCACTTCAAAATTTGTTTTCCTTTAAATTTCAGTCATTCATTAAAAAAAATCTACATATGCAATGGAATAATATATGTGAGAGACAAGAAGGATAAATTATATTCCTTAAATGTTCATTGACATAGAAAAGTGTTGTATGCCTCCCTTCTTCCTCTCTCACCAACATTCCCTGAGAGGGATCAAAGGAAACAAAGACTTAATTTTCTTGGTGCTTAGAACATCATGGGTTAATATGGATATGTGTTGGTTTTTTTTTTTTGAAAAATATGTCTTATAATATAGAGATGTATTTACAAATAGAAGGACTAAAAGTGGCAGGATATAAACAATGAAGATCATATCTTCTTCCATAGAGAAACTTTAAGCTAAATGAAATCAAAGAAAGCTATGGGCTTAAAAGACCTAGTTTATTTGGTCAACAAAGTTCTCTTATGCAAAGTTGATGGCATATCTCATCGCAGCATGAGGGAAATAATTCAAACGATGAAATAGCTTGATTCTCAAAAACATATTTACAACGAATCATCCAATGATAAAGAAGAAATTATCAAGAAATTCTAGATCCTTGAAAGGGAAGAATGGACAAGACATAAAAAATATTCAAATAAGGTGTCCCTTTAATGAATGTATCCTCGAAAAAGCTTTCAATACATATTTTGCAAGAATTTCCAGCAATTTGGCAAACCAAGAGTCTTAGAAGATATGTTTCACAGTCTCCAACTGAACACATACATGGAAAATTCCATCCAAAAAACACTTTTGATCAAACATTCCTTGAATGGAATCCTTGGGTACATCTCTAGCAAGGAAAAAACATATAGATTATAATAAATCTGGATGGACGAAATGTTGCAAAGTCTTTCTGTCTGTCTCTCCTCTAAATAATTAAGCATTCATCTCACATTCAGTACAAGTGACAACAAATAATGATGGTGAAAGAGTGATGAAAACCTCCGAGTGTCATATTTCTCGAGAGGGTGCTCAAAGCTCCATCTCTAGTTCTTCCAAAATATACCTGGCATCCCTAGATTCATCTTGAATAACTTGGCCTTCGAGATGATCTTCGTAAAATCCATATTTGAGGGGAAATTTAAGGCCATAAAAACAATATCCTATGCAAGAATACACTAGTCCCTTAAGGAGTGCAAAATGAAATCCCAAATATCCTCGCAAAAGAAAATGTCATTTCTACTCAATTTTCAAGCTTGAAAATGGGGTATATGAACATCACATTGACCCCACACCATCCTACTCAGATTGAAAATGAGGTATATCAACATCACATTGACCCTGCACCCTCCGAATCTAGATGGGGTGAGAAGTAAAGTTCCATATTTCCTTGTTGCCGTGCCAAGTCAAATGAACCAAACCATCCATGGCTTTCCAAGTTGCCCATAAACTTTGGAACATGAATGAGCTTCAAACTTGAAATAAGTGAGGCATAGAAATAATATCACATGAGCCAAATGTGGTAGAAAAGGTATGTAGAAACATCAATCAAGCTAAGTCCATTGTCATATTTAGGCTTGGTGCACACATCCCAAGGAGCCATAAAGATGCACCTCTCCCCACTATACTTATATCATAGTCATAAGTATGATTGAAGAATTTTATCCAAGCGTTGAAATTGAATTTTACTACAAGACCAACAAGGGACATAATAGACATTTCAAACTATTACACATAGGTTATTGCTCCATGTGGTATGCATTCATATTCATTCAAGCCTATTACACTTTGAATTGTATTGGATGTTAAAATATCTAATCCACAAGGAACAATCCCATAAGGAGCTACTATGGCAATCACCATTTTCACTTGAGAAACATATCTTCGTTGACCGTCTTTCCTATGGATCAATTACCTAATTTATGCTTATGCTTTTGTTTTTAAAGTGAAATGATTTCTTTTGAAAAATATATGATATTGTAATAATAAGCATTATGATTATAATTAAACAAATAATCTAAGTAGGTTAGAAAAGTGATTCATCATTTAAGGACATACTTCATAATGGGTCATAATTGTATTGATTTTTAATCTAACTCTCAATTCAGGAGATGAGTAGCTCAATTTTTTGGGGATAAATTTAATGAATTTTATTATATTAAGCTTCCTAAATTTCATTATCAATATTTTAAATGCGGGAAAGGAACTTTATTACAATTAAATGGCTCTAATTGAATATACATAATGATTCAATCATAGTGCAAGTATGGTAAAGTATGGTAATTTGATATTTTCAACATCCTTGAGTTCAAAAGACTCATATTTTGGCTTCAACTTGATCATCTTATATTTATCCAAAATAATTTTATGTAGGTCACTATGATCCGGTCCACATACTAATAAAAAACAAAATGATAATTGGTAGAAAAATGTAAATGAATTTAAATGAAACCTAGGAGAGTTATATCAATTGCAAGAAATATTGAATCCCAAATAAATTTGGCATACAAAAATAGGGTGTGGATAAGATCCAGCCATTCAAGTGGGCTAATACTTCAAACATAAGCGTTGCTAGTGCGAATACATATGTATGTATAACCAAAAGACCAAATTAAAGTCTTATATTCAATAATTATTTAGAATAGAGATATTTTTTTATCTCTATAGTGCATTATTTGGAAACTACACTAAATAACCAAAAGGAGAGAAAATCATGTCATGTCAACGATGCAATTCCTGAGACCCCCCCTCTTCAAATAAGATCCAAAATTCCACTGAGATCCTTTGGCAACATCTGGTGGCAATTTCATTGTCATCATTGAAGGGTAACAATTTAATGTTACTCTTTCTTACACTACTACCTTACGGTGTTCACTTTGCAACATCTGGTGCAATTTCTAGTTGTAACAATTTAAATACATTCTGGCTTATACACTCTCCATTTTTTATATTTACGATGACTCTAATTAAGTTTTAGTGTTCTTTTTTTAAATTTATATTTCACTTATTGTTATTTTAGAAATATTTGTTTGTTTGATAGTACATTTAAGGAATATTTGGGAATGGAATAGTGAGAGTGATGTAAAAAAATTACCTTAGTTATCAAATTAAATTACAAAATATTCTAAAAATTAAATTTAATTTCAAAATATTATCAAAAATTGCAACCAAAACATTCCATTGTCATACCTCACATTTGGATTAGTGATCAAATTTTGACCTAGTTGAAACACACAAATACTCACAATGAAACCCATGGTTGCAAAAGAGCATATATCTGGATCACATGTAAGCGTGGATCTATTATAAAAAAAGTTTTACTTGAAAGAAAAAATTGAAACCCAGAGTATTTATTATGCATTTGTTATTAGTGTTTCAAAACTAGGTATAGTCAATTAATTTATTTTAGGGCACCAACTTTGAAAACTGAAAAAGAAAAAAAAAATGGGAATGAAAAACTTAAGAAAATAAATGGAATCCATTATAATCAATGGGAGTTTAAGGAGGGATTTTTTAAAAGCCCCAAAAGTGAATGTCAGCAATTTTATCTCTGCACATCTTATTTCAAAGAAATATAGTGTGTCTGATATGGTGGCGAAAATATTGGATTTTCCAACACAATGGGTTGTTCCACTTGTGGAGTTTGCATATAATATCTTCCACTTGTGGAGTTTGCATACAATAATGGACACCAAGATTCCATAAGTATGAGCCCCTTTGAAGGATTGTATGGTAGGAAATGTAATACTCCTATTATCTGGAGTGACCCAGTTAAGAAAATGCATGTAGGACCTTATATGCTTATGAAAATGGAAGAGGAAGTTCGAATCATAGAGAAAAATCATAGGAAAGACAAAAAATCTATGAAGATAAGAATAGGGTGCACAAATAATTCCAAGTGGGGGAACATGTCTACATTATAATTAAACCCAAGAAAAGTTCCGTAAAATTAGGGACATGTGCCAAGTTGGAACCATGGTATTGTGGACCTTTTTAAATTCTTGAGAGGGTTGGAACAGTGGCATATAGACTAGCTTTACCTCCATCAATTAGATTTCATGATGTTTTCCATGTTTCTTTACTTAAAATATATTTACAAGATTCTAATCACATGATTGATCGATTTTTGCTACAGATGGAGCAAGAGGGAGAGTTCCAACGAGAACCAATGTGCATTAGGGATGGAAGAAGTATCATGCTTCGGATTTGAGCCGTAGAGCAAGTCAAGGTGTAATGGAAGCACTTTGGGATAGAGGAGGCCATGTGGGAAATGGTCAATGCCATGAAGGATAATTATCCTTTCTTATTTAATGATTGAAAACGAGTATGTATAATTGTAAATATTGTATAAAACTATGTACATAAACCTCCATGAAACAATCTGTGTACCATTTTTAATTCTGACATTATATAGGTGTAAATGAACACCTAGGGTGTTTTTCAGTCAAGGGGGAGGGGATTGTGATAGCCCCATCCAAGGTTTGGGTATGAGCCACACTATGAAAAGGATGTAAATATTTTATAATATTTGAAATATAAAAAAAAAAGGGGATTGAGTCATGGGATGCATGTTCTAGAGCAGGGGATGGAGAATTGTTTCTAGGGATATTATGGTTTCTTCTACAAGGAAGAAATATGAACTTTAGGACAGCCATTAAAGGTTGGTTAATGGTCCATGAAGTAAAGGGACCAATTCCTTAAATTAAATGGGTTGAGGAAAAGTACTTTGGCCCATGCTTGCATGAGAAAGTACAACAAGAAAAATAGGACATAATTTATGGAGGGCTGCAATAGCAAGGACACAATAGTAATGAAGGGGAAAGAAGGTTTACCCAAAATAAAGGAGAGGCATTCAGAGAAGGAGGACACAAACAGAGAGAGAGAATAAATTCATAGGGAGAAGAGGAAGAGAATTTGTAGCAAGGAGGAGTATTACAGAGCGAGAAGAAGTAGAGGCTTCACTTCTATTCAAGAATCAGAGCAAGAGAGGATGAAAAGCAAACCAACGACAATATATTCCGGCAAGCATCCATGAAGAGAAGAGGAGAAGAGAATGGTATCAGTTCTCTTTCCATGGAGGATGTGGTTTGATACAAGAGGTCTCTAGAGACCTGTAACATCTTAGATGTCTGGAGGCTATGGGTGGAATGAAATATCTTGATCCCTATAACATCTTTGGATTCCTTGGAGGTTTTGGGTTGAGCTAGACACTCTGGAGCCTTGTAACATTTTGGGAGGAGACCATACTAGAGTCATGAAAAAGACAAGTTCGATGGCAGATCCTGGCTACTGCCTTGATTGGTACAATGTTTTCTGGACTATTTGGGAGGGGGTGAAACATTATATGTTCCTGAGGGTATGAGTTCGAGCACCTCTGGTGATCAGGTGCTTAGTATTAAGCTAAAAAATGAACGTTTTCAAAATCTTTTGGAACCTTAATGACCGCAAATTTCTCTTCACCTTGAATGGGCAGCGTAGTAAACAATATATATATATTCCTAGAATATTCCTGCAATTTTTCCGATGACACTATGACAAGTGTCATTGTGGGATTGGTTTTTAAGTTGGTTTGTTTTCAATTTTTCATTGGTCAGAAATAGAGCAACCAGAGGCATACACCTAGTGCAGCCAAGGGCTGCCATGTGCCCACCTTGGTGGACTAAGATATGGTCGAAATGCACTATTTTATAGTGCCAAAAATATTATATGGATGACAGGCAGAGGTTGGGGTCAACCACATGACCTCCCCTGCAACAACACATAGCATTACCAATAAACTGTGCATTAAGACTTAATATATATGGGCGAAAATATATATATGAATTTTATGTTATAACCTGACAGGTGGAGAAGGGGGTGAGCCCCATACCATATAACCATTCCACATGACCACAGCTAGTGCTCCAATGAAAATGTGTGGTTAGCACATTAAATACCACTTAATTACCATTAAAATCTGCCTATTCGATTAATTAATCCGATATTATCTTGGTGGTTTATTTGGCGGAATCTGCCATTTTTGGTGCAACTCCAAATTTAGTGGATTTAACTGGAGTTCTCTCGAGTTTTGGAGGGTTTTCCAAGGAAAAATTGACTGAGCCATAACTTTTTCAAAATTTGACCAATTTTGGCTCAGAAAGAGTCTATCCTAACATATTTGGACATTCTAAGCAATTTGGAGTAGGTTTCAGGAGCAACAGAGGATTATAAATTAATTTTTTTTCCATTTTGAGCTAATACATAGGCCCACGCCATGGAATTTGGACCAAGGAGATGTAGCCGAGAAGGGGTGAACTCTTTCATCAAAGCATTGTGTTAATGGATCATTTGATGATTTGTTTGTACATTTTATTACTATTGTTCAACATTTTGTTTTAATGTTAAAATGACCATGAATTTAATATAAAAATTAATGCTACCTGTTTAACACTCACAAATACCTAAAGGAAATCTATGCACATGAAGAAAATTATTGAGGATTTTTTATAAATATGAAGATGAAATTAGCACAAAAAAACAAACATTTTGATTCATATCAAGGTGGTATCACAACAAGGTTATTTTCTGGATATTTTCTTGAATTTTGTGCAAGTATGGTTTTAATGGTTGCAAATTTGTGATGCTTACAAGGTTAAAGTTGTGGAGAGGAGAATGGAAAATGTTGGTTTCTAGTCTAGATGTTAGGACAAGAAGAGTGAGAGCCACAAGGCCAAAATCTCCACCCAAATTTTCACTCCTAGTTGCACTTGAAGCTCCTCAAGTTGTATCTCTAGCTAAGATTGAGGAGGTACAAGCAGCACCAGAAGTTGAGCTTGAATCCATAGCCATCATGTCAGGTGTAGGGGAGATTGAAGGTCTTTCAAAAGAGGAATAATTCAAGAAGGATTTCTATGACTTGAATAAAATGGTTAGGGTCTTCTATGAAGAGAGGAGAACCAGGATGGTTGGAGGGAGTTCTGAGCCTCCACATCCAGAGGGAACCTCAGAAAACAAAAAATATGAAGAGAAGGATTCAAAGGGTAGTGATGGAAAGCCTCATCCATCTCCACCATCTTCATCATCATCCTCATCATCACCATCAACATCATCTTCCACTTCCACAACAGAAACCACCCATACTCACTAAAAGACCCCAAAACGAAAAACTCCCTTACTCAAATTGGACATTAAGCTTGAACTTCCGATGTACAATGGTGAGTTAAATGCAGAGAAGCCAGACAATTAGATTCCTTAGTTGGAGGTTTATTGCACAAGTCAAAGCCTACGATATGATGAAACAAAAGTGCCTACAAGACGATGAAACAAAGATCGAGTTGGCTTCATTGAGGCTACAAGGAGCGGCACTAGTCTGGTGGGAAGCAAAGACTCAAGAGGAAATGCGAATCCATCGTAAGATATCCATTTCTTAGGATGATTTTATTTCTTCAATTAAGAGATAATTTTATCCTTTATATTACATGAAAAAAGCCATTATGATTTGGAAAAACCTTAGGAAACTCAAGGGTCAAACAGTGAAATATTATACCCATGAGTTTAGGAAAAGGGATTTTTTATTAGGTGTAAACTTATAATCCCAAGGCACTATATTGAAATACATTGGGGGTTTAAATTCCTATTTAAAACACACTATCCTTATGTTCAATCCAAGAAAATTAGATGAGGTATGTGTGCAAGACATGCACCTTGAAGCCATTCAAGGGTATTGAGAAAGAGAAGGGAAAGAAGAATGTCAGTGTTAAGAAAGAAGAGGATAAAAACACATGCAAAAATTATTCCAAAGAGGGGAATGATGAAGCCTATTGTAGGAAACTACATCCCAAACTAACACTATAAGGAAATGACCCTCTAGCAGATTTTTTTGAGGAACCCCTTATAAAAATAGCTCAAACATCCATTTGTAGTGGAGGTTACTAGAGGAGGCTGGCGGGTGCAGTTTTTTGTGGGTGTTTTTCTTCTGGTGTGGTTATCATCCTAAACTGCACCGACGCATTCAACTAGAGAAAGCATTGGTGCGTACAAAAAATCGGCACAATGGGACACCATGTGCTCCATACAAATCTGCCTGGTGCGTCTCATTATAGTAGCGCACCGGTGCTATACAAATATTTTGCACCTGTGTGCCCTAAAACCCCACGCAAAAACTGAAACAACCCGATGGAGTTTTAAGAAACTGCATCGGTGCGCTTATAAAACCCACACACTAGAATAGGGTTAAATGAAAAATAATTACAGCCAAAAATCTGCATTTTTCACTTTTTAGTGCTCTAGAGCTCTCAAGAAATGGTGCAAATTTACCTTGTTTGAAGAACCCTTCCATTGGTGTTCCCATTGCATGCACTATTGTTGTCCATTTCCCACCATCTCTATTTCGAATTTTGCAAAAAGGTGGGTAAATTTAGTTATGAAAATTCTATAGCCAATATGCCTCCTTGATGGCCAAATGAATAGGTATTTTCCTTGTTTTTCCATAATTAAACTCTTTTGTGGATTAGTTTTCTAAAATAGCTTAAAAGTAACCTTATTTAAAAAAAAAAATCCGCGCAGTGCGTTCGAGCCATTCGGCTCGCACCGGTTTGCGGTGCTTCCTGTGAATTTATAGGCTACACCATAACCAGTGCTAACAGTATTCGCACCAGTTCCGAGGAGGTACCAAAATGGCGCGCCATGATTTTTTAAAATTAAAAAAAGTGCAGTGCGGTCGGTTACCCGACCGCACCGTTGACCATGTTGAATTGCGGGAATGCAGTGCATTGACGGAAATATCCGCCTAGGGGTGGGTAATTTTGTCAGCACACCACCCCCCCCAAACTAGACATAGTCAATGGTGCAGTGATGTAAATGACCACACCGTTGACTATGTAGTGATCTCAGGAGACGTATAGTTTGGTCAGTGCACCACCCTTCCAACACTAGTACATAGTCAAGGGTGTGGTATGTTATACCACTCCATTGTTGAACTTGTAACAATGCCAAGAGGGTGGTGTATGGAAAATTTTCAGGTACACCGCCTTCGGTGCACAACAAAAATAGTCAAACAGTTATCGGTGCATGCCTTTTTTTTGTGGCGCACCGATGGTTGTTTTTTTTTTTCAAAAAAATTATATATGTATATTCCTAAATACATTTATCATATAATAAAAAAAAATTATTTAACATGTCAATCATTCAACGACGTCAAAGGAGATAACAGAGGGAACAACCACAACAACATGCAGACCAATATAACATGGTTCGCCTATGGGAGGCACGAGAGAGGGAGAGAGATACGTACCCTCACCCTACTACAGAAACCAACCAAGGGCTCCTAAGGGAGATAGGTCTCCTCAAGTTCTATGAGGAGGTTACATCCCTAAAGGGCCATGGTGTGTTTTTGCGACATCTTATCTGCATGTGGAATGCCCACCTACACGCTTTCTAGGTTGGTCCTAATTAGTGGTATATGCCCACTAAGGAGGGAAACTATTTCATTACTGGCCTAGCGAGGAGAGGGGTGGATTTTCCCTCATTCCCAGAGTTCCCCATTGGATATGAAACAAGGAGTTAGTTGGTGTACTCCCAAAGATACATTAGCATGGATATAATATCTCCTTCAGATTTTCAAGTCTCCGGAGTTCAGTTACGTATTGCTTCATTTAGTGGAGAGGAGATGATGTGCCTCTCACTATTGATTTCGACCATTGCACACCATACCAGCGATGGGAAACACATTAGTTGCCTACTTCTATTTTATATTGATTCTTTATTACAGGAGCCACGACTTGTGAGGTGTTCTGCCATTTTTTTGTGGCAGTTTTGTACCACTTTAGATAGATGTCGTGCTCAGGCACAAGGGAGGGTGAACTTCCCTTTTTCTTCAGATCTAATTTTTTTATTTTTTAAGAGGTTTATAGAGACGAGGCCTAATTTTTTTCGGCAACCTCATAGGCCGATGCTGCATGTACAGATGTAGATGTGGGGGCAGATGATGCTCAAGAGGTGAGAGTCAGAGTTTTCCGCGAGGATATCGCATGATGGAGTGGAGTTGCTAGCGAGTGTTGAGGAGCATCCATTCATTCTAGTCCCCTTTCTGTATGCTGGTTTGGATTGGCAATGGTGTGCCAACATCCCCTTCGCAGATGATGAGCCACCCGATGATAGAGGTAATATTACTATTTTATTTAAATTTATTGTAACATGTTCTTTAACTTATTTTTATTAAACTGTTTAATGAAATTGTATCATTATTGTTTTGTACTTATATATATTTTGCACACATTGGGTCATTTGATGGCGATGAGATTCCACCACCACCAAATGATCTAGGTGTAGATCCCGATGGCGATCAGGATATGGCAGATGTCGAGGATCACGCTGATGTAGACAGACTTGGTCCTCATGGTGCACCAGTACCGCCTTTTGTGAGGCGTAGGCCTGACAGTAGATTGAGGATGGAGTTGGGTGACCAAATTTGTGAGAGCTTATGGAGGTGAGCCGTGTGGCCACTATTATGAAAGAGGGAAGCATAAAAGGATGCTAGGTCGGGTAGAAATGTGGAGGGCATTCCGCGGTGACATGTTAACCCTAATGCAACATGTCTTTCGAGCTACGATCTTATTTACACGGTTGAGGAGGGCTTCTTCGGTGTAGCCATGGTTTATGATTGCAATACGTCAACAATCAAGTGACACATCATTCGATGATCACTGATAAGGGAGGATCATCATTCACCTCGCGTTGTATATGAGCGCCTGCAGATCAACCAACAATATGATGAGAGAGCAGACGAGACCAGATAAAGTCAATGCCAGGAGGAGTAGGGGTTCTGTGAAATTTGGTAAAGGGGGAGTATTTTATAGAGCTAGTTGGGACCAGTTGAAAATAGCTTCTAGCAACCCTTGTAAAGCCAGAATTATCTGAGTGTGACTGGATTGGCCATCCAGAGGTCACAGCAGAAGAATCCACTCTTAACCCGTGGCACCGTCCAGATTCAGAAGCAAGGGGACAAGAAGAGGACGTAATAGCCTCCCTTGATGGTTGGGAGGACCACAGCTTAAATTTTGTAATCCAAATAAGTGTTTACTGTGAATTTCGAGTATATTAATAATAGTTTTGAAAGATTTTTTTACGAGAACTAGAATGATTGGTTACTGTCCTATTTTGAGTATATACATGTATTTATGAGTATATAATTGTTATACATGCTGGGTTCAGGCAGAGAAGTCTAAAGATGAATGAATCTCTGGTATTATAAGACGACTGGCAGTAGATAGTGGTGTGCTATGTCTTTCATTATATGAATTTATTATGGAAATTTTTTGTCTAGCTACTGAATGGAATCATAATACTGAAAGAAAATTTATAACATGAATTCAAAGAATAGTAGCACAGTTACAACAATATAGTGTTTTTGTAATAGATTGTGACATAATTTCTATAGCAAAAACAAGGAACTGTAACAATTAACTATTTTAATTGTTGTTGTGAGAACACACGGTATAATTTATCATTACAGGGTTTGGTAAAAATATAATTAAGATGCATAAGAGAACTCGACCTATCTGAAAAAAATTTAAACTAGAATATGGGGTTCGAACCAATAGATAATTGACTCCATAGCAGGGTATAAACCCCAAACAGAGTGCGTCATTTGTGGTTTTTATACCCCTACGTATACACAAGTATTTATCTTCAGAGACCCGGACCGTAGGGAGAGATCAAATGCATGCTAGAAGAGAAAATGTCCACTGGTTCCCATAACAGAAAGAATAAGCGATGCAAGAAAATAATATAAAATCTGTGCTATTACGAAATAAAAATGACAAAACAATATCCTTAAATAAAAGGCGAAACCAAATTTATATGTTTCTTCCATTCATAGTCAACTAGTCATTTGCATGCACAACGAATTTAACAGAGAACTGGGTGAAAATGAAAAGAACATTCTTGTATATATATATATATATATATATATATATATATATTCAAAGGCTTATAACCTATCTCCTTTGAAGAGTAACAAAAACAGAATTAGTCTTTCCTTTCAACAACTAAACTCCAGCAAGTAAAATAAATAACCAAGGAAAATTAGTTCCATCCAAACACACACACACACACACACACATATATATATATGACTATTACAATTCGCGGTGGGCGCCCTGTACTTCTTCAAAGAAAGATTTAATAGAAGAGAACTAGGGACAAAACCCTAGCACAATCCCCATACAGCAGGAGCGAATATCAATGGAAACCCTAGGGTGGGGTTTTGAAAACCCTTCTACTTAAAAGTTATACAATGCCAAGATGAAGGCGGTAACTCTGTAAAACTATCAACCGAAACACATTGTATGGAAAATCAAGAATATGGACTGAACGCCGAAGCCTTTTGGATACCTGGAAAACAAACAGACAGTCAGTTCGGTCGGGTATCTGCATCATAAAAGTAAAGAATAGCTAGAGGTCGAGTCTTAACAAGTTTGCACCTCGAACCTGCACCCAACATAGCATAAACCAAGCTGTTAGTGGCTACCTGAGGGTAGATTTCATATGAGTTAGGGTGTATAGCTTGGAAAATATTTCTTCAAGGAAAAGAGAGTTACTTGAAGAGGTAGCCATCTTCCTTAATCATGTTGCAAATGAAGAACACCGAAGTTAAACCCTTAACCTGAAAATGGAATTGACAAGAACGTTAACTCTGCAAGAGATAACTAAATTCTTCATGTTACCTTTGAAACCCGAGAAGGAGCGAGAAGATAAACTCCATGACCCAGCCACCACCGGTCAGCCCTAAGGCATCCATTGCCTTCTGAGAATAGTCAGTCAGCAACACATCCGTCACCGAAAACGCTATGAATAGATGATTCATAAACGAAAAGGAAGGATTATTGATAGCATTTAAAACACAAGTCGAGAACTCGAGAGCGTAGGTGAATGGGCAAAAGGAAGGAGGATACCTTTAAGGGTCGAGGCGGAGTTAGCTAGGAAGGGCCGAGACTCGGAGAACGCCAAGCAACTCATTGACTTTCCCCTTTTTTCTCAGCTAACTGGGAGATTTTTCCCTCGAAAAATGGATGAGGACAAAAAAGAAAATCTTCTATAATAACCCATAAATTCACGAAGATTGTTCCACATACTTACCAAGTGTGGTCACATTGACAACACTTCACGATGCAACATTAGTAATGCCAAGTGGAGGGCAGTGATGACCGCCATAATAAATTTGCATCACGTCCAAACTAAAATGATTATATGAACTTAATGAGACTGCTGTCATGATATGCCTTGCGATTAATTATCAGAATCATAACCCTGCCGGAGTTAAAAAGGTGGCACAGATGGCAAGTGACTGCCAGCAAGTGGAACAGTGCACACAATTCAAAAAAATAGAGCTCACATAATGCGCTATGTATACACCATAATATAAACATTAACATTGATAATAGAGAAAAATTACGTAATGAAAGTCAAGGTATGTTGAGATTTTTGCGTATATATGTATTATATAAGATCCTTATATGTATGGTAAGTAGTGTAAACAAATATTTAATTTTATTTTTAAGTTGTGGATATATGGCTATAGAATTATAGTCATTTTGGTAATTACTTGGTAAAAAAAAAATAAAAAAATTAGGAATGGATGTTTCAAGTGGTATTAGAGCCAAGTTATTATGCTGGGACCCTAAGGGTCTACTAACAGTGAAGCTGTGTATATGTGAGTGCACACAGTGAGAGAGAAAGAGAGGCAAGGAGACCATGAAAAGAGCGATGGCATCACAAACAAAACTAGAGGAAACTCAAACACCCACAGTCATGAATCCAAAGATGTGGGTACAATTATGTGTAGAACAACATCAAAAGACCAGTCGATTATTAGAAGAACAACAGCATCAAACTGGTTTTTTGTTGAACACGGTGCAGAAATTGCAAGAAGAAATGCTGAGACTTAGGAAGGATAATGAACGACTGTTACAAGATCAAGATAAAATATTAAAAAGTTTATCAGATAAGAAAAATCCGGAGATGGGGAATTCAAGTGCTAAAAGAGAATTATCAGTAGAGGAAGAAGAATACCAGCAAACCAGAAATAATAATACTGGTAGAGCTGAAAAAATCCCCTCCTAGAAAAGCAAAAACAAGAATTACAATGAGGCAGAGTCAAGCAATTTATCTGACCAGCAAGACACTAAGAGACAGAAAGTAGAGCTACAGGGGGAATTTCGCAAAATCAAACCACCAAAATTTGTTGGTGAGGCAGAGGAGGTGGCTGAAGTCTAGTTGATCAATATAAACAAATACTTTCAGGTTTATGAATATAGCAGCAATTTGAAGGCCAGATTGGCTATATACCAGTTACGAGAAAAATCCACCCTGTGGTGGGAAGAGGTGAAAAACGTACACAGTATTGATGAACGAGACATTACTTGGGAGCTGTTTCAGTAGTACTTTAAAGACAAGTATTTGACAAAAATATTTTATGATGACAAGGTGAAGGAATTTCATGATTTACGGTTGGGACAGATGACCATGGACAATTATGTCACTAAATTTACCTCCTTGCTACGTTACGTCCCTTATCTCCGAGAGGAAAAGGACAAAGTGCAGAGTTTCTTGAGTAGTCTACCTACTCATATGAGGGAACAAATTAAATTTTTTCATCCTCAAACCATGGATGAAGCCATTCGTAAAGCTCAGATGTGCTACCAACAATCCAAGGCCAAAGGTGAAGGAGGAAAAAACTGGCAGCCAAAGAAAAATCAGAAGAATAATTCCAACTTTAAAAGCAGTAAAAGTGGAAACTTTAAGGGCACAACACGAAACTCCATCAGTAAACCATTTGGTAGAAATCACCGAAGAACCAAATGTCCAGGGGAAGAGAAGCCCACGGAAGCATATAGCAAGCCAGAGCAAGGGAAAATTACAAAACCTCCTTTGCAATGCTGGGGTTGTGGAGAGGCTCATTATTATAAAAATTGTCCACATCGGAATAAAAGTGAAACTGTAGCAAACCTACAGGAAGCATCTACGGTGGGGGACGTGGTGCATAATATACCCCATAATAATGCAGGCTTGGAAGATCGGCAGGCTGATTTCCAACCCACAATGATTGAACTAGAAGGTACTTTACTAACTAAACCTATTTCAATTTTGGTAGATCCTAGAGAAATTTTGAGTTATATAAGTCCCAAGTTAGTGGAAATGTGTAAATTTAAGGAACAGAAATTTAAGAATTCCTGGTTAGTACAACTAGCTACTGGGGCAAAACGAAAGGTAACTGTGAAAGTTCCTAACTGTGTGTTGGAAGTGGCAGAACAACAGTTACAAGTAGATCTAAATATCTTACCATTAGGATCTTCTGATGTGTTGTTGGGTATGGACTGGCTAGAAAGACACTGGACCTTAGTGGACTGCAAGGAAAAGGTCATTTAATACAAAATGCAAGATGGCACACGAAAGGAGATTCAAGGAATTAAAAATCCAGTACAACTATGACCAATCACAACATCTCAAATGGGTAAATGCATCAGAAAAGGATGTCAGTTGTATGCAATACAGGTGGGGTATACAGACTCCAATGAAAAAACACCAATGATGGAAGAGATTCCAGTGGTACAAGAATTTTTGGATGTTTTTCAAGAAAACATTCCGGGTTTGCTGCCAAAAAGGGATATCGACTTCACCATAAAATTGTTTCCAGGAGCCTCCATGGTGTCGAGAGCTCCGTATAGAATGAGCATGCCAGAATTAACAGAACTGAAAATGTAGCTACAAGATCTTCTAGAAAAAGGCTATATCCACCCAAGTGTGTATCCATGGGGAGCACCAGTCCTTTTTGTTAAAAATAAAGACGAAACATTACATATGTGCATAGACTATAGGCAGCCTAATAAGCTAACTGTTAAGAATAAATACCCCTTACCAAGAATCGATGATTTATTCGATCAAGTAAGAGGGTCCAAGGTGTTCTCTAAAATAGACTTAAGATCTGGATACCATCAGATTCGGATTAAAGATGACGATATCTCCAAGACAACCTTTCGTACCCACTATGGGCATTACGAATTTGTGGTGTTACCCTTTGGATTGACAAATGCACCAGCAACTTTTATGAGATTGATGCATGGAATCTTCCATCAATTTCTGGATAAATTTGTACTTATCTTCATAGATGATATAGTGATATATTATAAAAGTGAGGAGGAACACAAAGAGAATTTGAGGATAGTTTTGGAGATGTTAAGAAAACATCAGCTTTACGCCAAGTTCAGTAAATGGGATTTCTTTAAAACAAAAATCCAATACTTGGGACATGTGATATCAGCTGAAGGAATCACAGTTGATCTAGAAAAGATCAAAACTATCATGGAATGGAAAGTACCCCAAAATGTGGCCGATATCAGATCATTTATGGGATTATCTGGGTATTATAGAAGATTTATAGAAGGATTTTCTAAAATTTCTTTCCCTATTACATCTTTGAAGAAGAAGGGAAAGCTATTTAAATGGAAAAAAGAGTGTGAGGACAACTTTGAAAATTTGAAGCAACTCTTAACTACAGCACCAGTTTTGAAGGTAGCAGACCCTGTTAAAGATTACGAGGTTTGTACTGATGCTAGTAAAGAGGGTGTTGGAGCTGTATTGACCCAGGAAGGCAAAGTGGTGGCATATGATTCTAGAAAACTAAAAGACCATGAACAGAAATATTTTGCTTATGATTTGGAGTTGACAGCTGTGGTACATGCCCTCCGGGTGTGGAGACACTACCTACTGGGTAAGAGGTTTGTACTTAAAACAGACCATAGAAGCTTAACTAATTATTTTAAGCAAGCAGACTTAAATTCTAGACAAGCGAGATGGAATGCTTTTCTAAGTGAATTTGACATGGACATATAGCATGTGAAGGGAAAGGAGAATCGTGTAGCTGATGTGTTGAGTAGGAAACTAAATGGAATTTATGCATTATATTATAATCAGTTAAAAAGCCAATTCTTGGAACAACTAATGGAAGAGGCACAGAAAGATTCAGAATACAAATTCCTATGGCAACAAATTGAAGAAGATAAGAAACAAGGCAAGACATTTGAGTATGAAAGAAACAAGGATCAGGTGTTGACCTTCCGAGGAAGAATATATGTGCCTAATCGTATAACTCTGAAGGGGTTAATATTGAATGAATTCCATCGCAACAATTATGCTGGTCATCTGGGGTATCAAAAAATGCTTACTACAATAAGAAAGGTATATTATTGGCCGGGCATGCGTAAATATATAACTGAATATTTGAGCAAATGTTTGGAATGTCAACAGGTGAAGGTGGAGCACCAACATCCTGCTGGATTACTGCAACCCATACCTATACCTGAGTGGAAATGGGAGGTTATCTCCCTAGATTTCATCACGGGTTTACCGCAAAGAAAAAGACAGCATGACTCGATCATGGTAGTGGTAGGTCGATTAAGAAAATATGCTCATTTTATACCAGTACAATCAACATATAAGACAGTACAGATTGCTGATATCTTCATGAAGGAAATATTCAGGTTGCATGGCATACCTAAGACTGTGATTTTAGACCGGGATGTCAAGTTCACATCCACATTCTAGAAAGCCTTGTTTTCCGATCTGGGAACACAAATAAATTTTAGCACCACCTATCACCGTCAAACTAATGGGAAAACAGAGCAGGTAAACCAAGTGTTGGAAGAAATGTTGTGCATGTATGCGATGCAGCAGCCAACAAAGTGGGAGGACTATTTGCACCTAGTTGAGTTTGCTTATAACAACAGGTATCAAGACTCCTTAAAAATGAGTCCCTTTGAGGTGTTGTATGGTAGGCAATGCCGTACACCTATAAATTGGAGTAGCCCTGAAACTAAGTTATTATTGGGACCTGAGATGCTGGCACAAATGGAAGCTGAAGTAAAAAGAATAAGACAAAAATTAAAGGCCGCTCAAGATCGGAAAAAGAGTTATGCAGATAAGAAAAGGTCTTATCGTGAGTTCTCAGTAGGAGATCATTTTTATATAAGAATTAAGCCCAAGATGAGTAACTTGAGGTGGACCTCTTGCTCTAAATTATCTCCCAGATACTATGGACCTTTACAAGTACTGGAAAGAGTAGGACTAGTGGCTTATCGGGTGGCTTTACCCAACCACATTCAAGTCCAGAATGTATTCCATGTGTCCTTATTGAAGCGATATGTTCATGATGAAAAAAATGTGATTCATTGACAGACTATTCAAGTAGGATAGAGATAAAATCCTAACATAAAGAATTCTGAACGAAAATGATGAGTACTATCTTGAAAACATTTTTATTTTCCAGGTGGAACTGGACGGAGAGTTTCTGGTCAAGCCGCAACGCATACTTGACGGAAGGGAAATTGAACTCCACAAACGAGTAGTCGTCCAGGTAAAAGTGCAATGGAAGCACTTCAAACCAGAATAAGCTACTTGGGAGGATGATAAATTTATGCGGGAAGCTTACCCGAAGCTCTTTACAGAGCTGGGCTGAAACACCAAGGATGGTGTTACTTCCAGGGGAGGGAGTTGTGACAGCCTCATTAAAGTTAACTAGTGTTAACTAGTTAAAGAAAATTTGTTTATTTTATTTTCTAGAAAGAAAGACTTAAATTAGTACTATTTATAAAATAATTATTTTTCTAAAATATTAATTTAGGGGAAACTAATTAATGGAAATAAAAATTTTAAGCTGATGGTAAAAATGTTTCCAACAATAAGAGGTGGTTGGGGAACAGTTGGAAACAGTTACCTACTCCTATGAGGATAAAGCTGAATCCCAAGGGAGGAGTAGGGGTTCTGTGAGATTTGGTAAAGGGGGAGTATTTTATAGAGCTAGTTGGGACCAGTTGAAAATAGCTTCTAGCAACCCTTGTAAAGCCAGAATTATCTGAGTGTGACTGGATTGGCCATCCAGAGGTCACAGCAGAAGAATCCACTCTTAACCCGTGGCACCGTCCAGATTCAGAAGCAAGGGGACAAGAAGAGGACGTAATAGCCTCCCTTGATGGTTGGGAGGACCACAGCTTAAATTTTGTAATCCAAATAAGTGTTTACTGTGAATTTCGAGTATATTAATAATAGTTTTGAAAGATTTTTTTACGAGAACTAGAATGATTGGTTACTGTCCTATTTTGAGTATATACATGTATTTATGAGTATATAATTGTTATACATGCTGGGTTCAGGCAGAGAAGTCTAAAGATGAATGAATCTCTGGTATTATAAGACGACTGGCAGTAGATAGTGGTGTGCTATGTCTTTCATTATATGAATTTATTATGGAAATTTTTTGTCTAGCTACTGAATGGAATCATAATACTGAAAGAAAATTTATAACATGAATTCAAAGAATAGTAGCACAGTTACAACAATATAGTGTTTTTGTAATAGATTGTGACATAATTTCTATAGCAAAAACAAGGAACTGTAACAATTAACTATTTTAATTGTTGTTGTGAGAACACACGGTATAATTTATCATTACAGGGTTTGGTAAAAATATAATTAAGATGCATAAGAGAACTCGACCTATCTGAAAAAAATTTAAACTAGAATATGGGGTTCGAACCAATAGATAATTGACTCCATAGCAGGGTATAAACCCCAAACAGAGTGCGTCATTTGTGGTTTTTATACCCCTACGTATACACAAGTATTTATCTTCAGAGACCCGGACCGTAGGGAGAGATCAAATGCATGCTAGAAGAGAAAATGTCCACTGGTTCCCATAACAGAAAGAATAAGCGATGCAAGAAAATAATATAAAATCTGTGCTATTACGAAATAAAAATGACAAAACAATATCCTTAAATAAAAGGCGAAACCAAATTTATATGTTTCTTCCATTCATAGTCAACTAGTCATTTGCATGCACAACGAATTTAACAGAGAACTGGGTGAAAATGAAAAGAACATTCTTGTATATATATATATATATATATATATATATATATATTCAAAGGCTTATAACCTATCTCCTTTGAAGAGTAACAAAAACAGAATTAGTCTTTCCTTTCAACAACTAAACTCCAGCAAGTAAAATAAATAACCAAGGAAAATTAGTTCCATCCAAACACACACACACACACACACACATATATATATATGACTATTACAATTCGCGGTGGGCGCCCTGTACTTCTTCAAAGAAAGATTTAATAGAAGAGAACTAGGGACAAAACCCTAGCACAATCCCCATACAGCAGGAGCGAATATCAATGGAAACCCTAGGGTGGGGTTTTGAAAACCCTTCTACTTAAAAGTTATACAATGCCAAGATGAAGGCGGTAACTCTGTAAAACTATCAACCGAAACACATTGTATGGAAAATCAAGAATATGGACTGAACGCCGAAGCCTTTTGGATACCTGGAAAACAAACAGACAGTCAGTTCGGTCGGGTATCTGCATCATAAAAGTAAAGAATAGCTAGAGGTCGAGTCTTAACAAGTTTGCACCTCGAACTTGCACCCAACATAGCATAAACCAAGCTGTTAGTGGCTGCCTGAGGGTAGATTGTGGATGAGTTAGGGTGTATAACTCAGAAAATATTTCTTTAAGGAAAAGAGAGTTTCCTGAAGAGGTAGTCGGCATCCTTAATCATGTTGCAAATGAAGAACACCGTAGTTAAACCCTTAACCTGAAAATGGAATTGACGAGAAATTTAACTTTTCAAGAGATAACTAAATTCTTCATGTTACCTTTGAAACCCGAGAAGGAGCGAGAAGATAAACTCCATGACCCAGCCACCACCGGTCAGCCCTAAGGCATCCATTGCCTTCTGAGAATAGTCAGTCAGCAACACATATGCTTCGATGAAAAACGTTGGCGAATAGAAGATTCCATAAATAAAAAGGATGATTTATTGAGCAGACGAGAAACACAAGCTGAGAACTCTGTAGAGCAAGTTAGCCATGTGAAAGGAAGGAGGATACCTTTAAGGGTTGAGGTGGAGTTACCCAGGAAGGTCCGAGACTCGGAGAATTCCAAGCAACTCATAGACTGTCCCCTTCGTTCTCAGCTAACCGGGAGATTTTTCCCTCGAAAAATGGATGAGGACGAAACAAAAAATATTCTACAATAACCCATAAAGTCATGAATATTGTGATGTGTACTTACCAAGTGTGGTCGCACTGACAACACTTCACGGAAAAAAATCAATAACGCCAAGTGGAGGGTGGTGATGACCGCCATAATAAATTTGCATCACGTCCAAACTAAAACGATTATATCAACTTAATGAGACTGTTGTCATCATATGCCTTGTGATTAATAATCAGAATCATAACCTTGCCGGAGTTAAAAAGGTGGCACAGATGGCAAGCAACTGCTAGCAAGTGGAACAACGCACATAATTCAAAAAAAACAGAGCTCACATAATGCGCTATGTATACACCATAATATAAACATTAACGTTGATAATCGAGAAAAATTACGTAATGTTGAGACTTTTGCTTATATATGTATTATATAAGATCCTTATATGTATTGTAAGTAGTATAATCAAATATTTAATTTGATTTTTAAGTTATGGATATATGGCTATAGAATTATAGTCATATTGGTAATTACTTAATAAAAAATATATTTTTTTTAGGAATGGATGTTTCATAATTGTATGTAAAATATTTGCAAAATTTTAATTGTAATTGTAATATTTAATTTATTGTGAAATGATTGTAATTGTAATTTTAATTGTAATCGTATATATGTAAAATTGTAAAATTATAATTCTAATTCTAATTATATGTAAAATTATAAAATTGTAATGTATTTGTAATTGTAATTTTAATTGTAATTGTATGTAAAATATTTGTAAAATTTTAATTGTAATTGTAATATTTAATTTATTGTGAAATGTTGCAATTGTAATTGTAATTATAATTGTATGTGTAATTGTAAAATTTTAATTGTATTAATGTGAAATGATTGTAATTGTAATTGTATGTAAAATTCTAAAATTATAATTGTAAATATTGTAATTGTAATTGTATGTGAAATTGTAAAATTTTAATTGTATTTGTATGCAAAATATTTGTAAAATTTTAATTGTATTAATGTGAAATGATTGTAATTGTAAAATTTCAATTGTAATTGTAATTGTATGTAAAATTATAAAATTATAATTGTAATGGTATATATGTAAAATTGTAAATAGTAATTGTAATTGTAAATTTTATGTAAAATTCTAAACTGTAATTGTAATTGTATGTAAAATTCTAAAATTGTAATTGTACGTGAAATTGTAAAATTTTAATTCTAATTATAATTCTAATTATAATTCTAATTCTAATTCTAATTCTAATTGTATGCAAAATATTTTTAAAATTTTAATTGTATTAGTGTGAAATGATTGTAATTGTAAAATTTTAATTGTAATTGTATGTGAAATTGTAAAATTGTAATTGTAATTGTAATTGTTGTATGTAAAATATTTGTAAAATTTTAATTGTATCAATGTGAAAATTTTAATTGTATTAATATGAATTGATTTTATTAAAATTTTTAAATTTGTAATTCTAATTCTAATTGTAATTGTTGTATGTAAAATATTTGTAAAATTTTAATTGTATCAATGTGAAAATTTTAATTGTATTAATATGAAATGATTTTATTAAAAATTTTAAATTTTAAAATCTATAAAATTGTAAATAATTGTAAAATAATAAATCCAGAATAATATGAATTTTTGTAACATAATAAAGTTTAGAAAATAATGCAAATAAATTTATGTACTTTAGAATTATCATTATTTTATTATGATCTTACATACAAAAAAAAGGAACTTTATATAGTACGTTGTAACATACACTGATAACTTCACATGGAAATTCCAGGAATTAAAAAAACAATTATACACGTTACCCACTAGTAACTATCCAAATCACTATTAAATATTCCTTACTTATCATTACATGGAATGTTCACCAGTTCATAATGTAACCTTAGTATAAGAATAGTAAGTTGCTTAACCAATTAACAACCTCTATTGTTGTACGTTAACATATAACTGTATGATGTAACCTTGCATTCATTTCGTTATTCATGTAGTCATCACATACTTGACATTATGAACATCACAACAAGGAAGGAATCAACATCATCATATTGACATAATAATCAATCACATCATTGAACACCAATATACCCTGGAAACCCTATAGGGTGAAAACTAGTAAACGTTTAATTTTATTATTAAAGGCTCGTGAGGATAATATTAAACGCTCATGAGGGTGTTCAGCCCTCAGTCAATGGCTTATAAGGGAGACCATCCCTAAACCATCATTTATAAATATTACAAGGAAATATACAAATATTTAGCCTAAAGCCATTACAATAAACATGATAGCATTTACCCACTAATCTTCATATCTTCATATCTTGGTGGCATGGATGCCTTACAATAGACCATCGTACATTGGATCATCCTACAGCTCGCGCTCATCTACATGAACCATAATCATTTACCTACCACTAGGTCCATATTTTACATGTCACCATCATTTCGTGCTAATGATGCCTTCAACATACATTGATGTCAAGATTCATAAAGTATTAATCAACTATTTCATAAATCTATACTAGAGAGGCTTCTCCATCTACTCATGTATATTCATGACATGAAAGTAAAATCCTTGACATTCTCCCTTTAACAGCACATACTGCATATGTCCTAGTTATAATTCATCACATTAACTAATGTTTCCATCGCATAAGCACACATTCCTGCAAGACAATAGCTACATCTCCCAAGCATTTATTTAAAATAACTGATATAACAGTTACGATATTTGTGCATGCGATTTACATAATTAATCAAAATAAATAACCCTTAAGCTATTACTTTTGGTGCATGAAAGGAAAGCTAACATAACAAATTTTGTTCCCATGCATGCAAAAGCATATAGATTCCAAAGGAGTCTTCTGAAAGGAATGCTTAACACGCAGAGCACATAGCTTCCAAAAGAGTCTTCCAAAAGAAATGCTTAC